>JAZBQP010000440.1:0-15165 GCA_038407015.1 Ceratocystis ficicola | reverse complement strand
CAGTAGTTGGTGATAAGGAGGTGGGGGAAGGGTTGGTTACTTCTTTCATTAGGCATTAACAAGTCTTACGCGCCTACCAAGTCTCCATTCTAACGATCTAACAGCTTCATATGGTTAGCCCAAATAGACATTGCTAACCTTGCGCCTTTTCGTGAACGACTTTAGTGTCGCTTTGACTATGGAAAATATCGACCTTTATGCTGTGCTAGAGGTGTCATTGACGGCAAGCCTAGACGATATTAGAGGGGCATATCGTCGACTGGCAAAAGTCAGACATCCAGACAAGAACCCCAACAATCCAAATGCGACTTCTAATTTCCAGCAGGTAGGCATGCAGTCTAGGTATCCAGGCGTTGGATCATCGCTAATAGTCCCTTGCTTCGCAGCTTCATCATGCCTACTCGACACTTTCTGATGCTTCCAAGCGCCGGGAGTATGATATACGGTACCGGCAGGAACAGAGATCCAGAGCCCCACCTAAAACCTCAGACACCGGCCGGGGTGATGCCCGGAAAACGCATGCCGAAAATGGAAATTCCCAGACATCCAGCAATGCCAGGCCCAGTCAGTCTTCGGAGACCGAGTGGATCCACAATCTACAACGCAATTTGTACGAGAAAAATACATTGCTAGAGAGACTCAGACAGCAGAGAACCAATGTCCAGATTGAGATTTCTGTAGTGCAAGATAAGGTTATGGAAAAAACAAACACGTTGGAGAAACTCGAGATAGAGATCGAAAGAGACAAGCGCGACGAAGAATATCAAAACGGATGGTTCAAGGGGTTCCTATGGAGGGACACCCGCGAGCAGCGGGAGAAGAAAGCCCAAGATGCAACAGGGCGGCGGACGGGAATTCTTGTTGTTGAGGCACTCCTCCAACAGCACAAATCAGCACTGCGTCAGAAGAAAGACCTACTGAGCAAGTTAGACGAGGGGATTCGAGAGGCGCTCCGGCAGAGAGATGCTGTGAAAAGAGAATACGAGAAAGCTGTACTGGAAAGTCATAGACGAAAGCAAGAAGAAGAAAGGCAGAGGATGGAAAGGGAGCTTCAAGAGAGACTGGAAAAGGCTAGGCGAGACATTCAGGCACGCCTGCGACGCGAGGAAGCAGAACGCCGGGCAGAAGCGGCACGCCAGGCAGAAGCAGCACGCCAGGCAGAAGCGGCACGTCAGGCAGAAGTGGCACGCCGGGCTGAGGAGGCACGCCGGGCAGAGGAGACACGCCAAGCAGAGGAGGCACGTCTAGCGGCGGCAGCACGACAAGCAGAATATCAAAGGAAGAACAGAGCCACTAGAGACGCATCAGGGATGTTCTGGGATGAGCACAAAAGGCCCCAGGCGACGGCTAGAGGCCCACATGGAAAGCCCAAGCAACGACGCAAAGGGAATACCGCCAAGGAGACAGCCCAGCCCGGGACTAAGAACATGCCGAAAGCCCCGGAGAGTAGTTCGTGTCAGCATCATGGGTGGTGGGACGAGATTAAAGGGCCGACAGCCTGCCAGCAGTGTGCCAGACATTTGGGTCGTTTCGCATTTCAATGTCCGGGATGTCAAACAGTAGCATGTGCTAGTTGCCGCAGCACACTTAGACGTGCCAAAAAAACCTGAGTTTGTGTTTTTTAATCGTGACAACACAAGTTAGGGTCTTAGTACAAGGTTGGCCGTCATGTTGTAGATGCTCCTACGAACATCCATAGAAGGACAAGATCCCAGTGCTAATCGTTACCTCACTCTTCTCAATCTACCGCGGTAAAGCTATTGTCGTTGCTATAAATGATATTTATTTTGCCATCCATACACTTGAAACTATGCAGAGGTCACAAGACAAAGAGGGTTTCAATGGAAACTCTTTTATTTTCTTTCTGTTCTTAACTAAAGAGTCACCATGCCCATGGACCGGGAAGGGTTCAACGTTTCTGTCTTTCCCTTATCATGCAAATAAAAAAGCCTATTCATTTTAAAACACTTTTCAATTCTGTCCCAAGATCGACACCGGATCCATGGGCGAGGTCTCCCATTCAGTTCATTTCTTTTTTTTCATTTACAAGGAAAAGAATTCATTCCAGACTTAGGCGGTCTTGCCAGCCTGGGTAGGAACAATCTTCTTGCCATCCTTGTTGAAGCGAACACGCGGGGGAGGAGCACGGTTGCGGCGGCCAACGCGCGAACGGACACTAGAGAAATTGTTAGTTGTCTTCCGTATATTTCAATGCTTGCACTAGTGGTGGCAGAGAAAATCTTGAGTCTGCTTTCTCACGTCCAGCAACAAAGACGACAGAGGCACACATGGCCATTTGCTTCATAAGAACGTCTGATATGTGTGGCCTTGCTGATTCCACAGCGTGACGTCACAGACAGATTTCTCCACCACCACCTTACAGGGGCGTTAAGGAATGTTTGGGAATTTAAATGGCGCCAAGGCTCATCTAAAGCTATACACACTGCGTGAACAAGCCACGCAGGGTATTCGTCCCTCCCAGGGATGAACATACCGGACAATCTTGCCGTGAATGGCGCAAGAGACACAGTACTGCAGCTTCAGGTACATCTTGGGCACAGTGTACTCGGCAAAGACCGAAGCATCAGAGATATCACCTACGAAAATTAGTAATGATGCTCGCACAAGAAACCGTACATAAAATAGTGTGGAACTTACGGATGGCAGCAGACTCGACCATGTTGCGGATGGTGAATCTCTTGATAGCCTTATCCTTGGGAGTGCAGCGAGAGCAGTTGCTGCAGCGGATGGGGTTGGTGTGGCCGCGACCCTTCTTGTTGCGGCCGCTGTTTGTATGTTAGTTTATCGTGAACTAGGAATATTGTTTCGCATCGCTCTCAACAACGGTGACTGTTCGGGTTGGTGTCGGCGGGCTGATAATGAAGGGCACTGAGTTGCGCAACGATAGCAACGTACTTGTTCTTTCTCTTCTTGACCATTTTGACGGTGTCTGATAGCTTGTTAGTATGGCAAGCAAAATAAACCTGTTGGTTAAGGGAAAACTTACTTTTGAAATTGTCCGTTGAAATGTTGTAGCAAGAAGAAATTCCAAGATTTCCTCCTTCGTACTGCAGCTTTGAATGGGATTGCCCGTTGCGTATGCTCTCGCTCAGGGCCGCAATACCCACTTTTTTGGAGTCAGAAATGTGAATAGTGTGTGGGGGATGCGAACCCAATGCCCTAAGTCACGTGGACCTCCATTTCAGTGCGGGCAACAACAATTGTGGGGCGCACATCCATCTCTTGGGTTTTGATACACTTCTTCTCATTTCCCACCCGTTGTTTCTTTTCGAAAATTATCCAAACCACATCTGAAGATTTGCTGAGGAAGGCAATTCCAATTGTCTAGGTACGTCGGAAGATGTTTTATTTCATGACTTGAATTCTCGAGGCTATGCCTGCTCTCTATCTCCTTTTCCTATCATCACACCCGGCCGCCTTCGCTTCGCTCGACATTTCCGTGGCGGCTTTAATTATAGCCATGATCGATCTACACGATGTACCCTGTGGAACAATAAACTAAGCCTCCACGGACATGGCGCGGCCGACGCGAATACAGCTGCGCAAGGATCATGAGATTTTGGCGGGCACCTTCGATGTGAGACAACGAAGTTCCATGTAGCTGACCATTAATGACTTGTGTAGGTCAAGATGCAGATTTTCGTCAAGACCCTTACGGGTAAGACGATTACCCTCGAGGTTGAGTCCTCGGACACTATCGACAATGTCAAGTCCAAGATTCAGGACAAGGAGGGCATTCCCCCGGACCAGCAGCGCCTGATCTTCGCTGGCAAGCAGCTGGAGGATGGCCGCACCCTGTCTGACTACAATATTCAAAAGGTTAGTTTCCCTTGAATCGCTTGATCTCAGTTGTTTCGACCGTGACAGCTAACACCCATTAAAGGAGTCTACTCTCCACCTGGTGCTGCGTCTCCGTGGTGGTGGTAAGAAGCGCAAGAAGAAGGTTTACACCACCCCCAAGAAGATCAAGCACAAGCGCAAGAAGACCAAGCTGGCTGTGCTCAAGTACTACAAGGTCGATTCCGATGGCAAGATTGAGCGCCTTCGCCGCGAGTGCCCCTCCGACAGCGTAAGTTCAAGTCCACTGTTAAAACCATTCATGATTGCAAGCCATCATACTAACGCCTACTCTAAAGTGCGGTGCCGGTGTTTTCATGGCTGCCATGCAGGATCGCCAGTACTGCGGCCGTTGCCACCTGACCTACGTCTTCGAGAAGAACTAAGTATCTTGCAAGAATAAAAAGTAAAAATTTTACAGAATTTGGGAAAGGATGACTTCATGGGAATGACTGCCTTGGTTCGGCGTTTAGTGTTTGAATTTAAATGATAACGGCACTTCGTCAGAGCCTCTACTGATCTGGCTTACGTGTATGTGCGTGAACATGTACCAAAATTCCCTAAATGTAGCCGCTGACAGCTGGGGAGATCAAGGTGACGGCTCTCTACCATTCAGTAACACCTTTCGATTTTCTTGAACCCTTGTATTCATTTTATTGTATTGTAATTGGAGCTAACCCTTGACATGCTGGGAATGTACATTCATTTAGTTACTTGGCTTCAACAAAAGCAGTAGCTCTCGCGACACCAGTTTCGCACCTCTCGATACTTGGTGCAAAGACAGCACCACCACTTAACAACGATGTTGCACTTCTTCTTGGGCTTCGGCTCTACCTTTCCCTAGTTGATTGAGCCACTGCGTAGGTTATCGTATTTGGTGTGCGGGTAGCTAGTGCAATTCTGCCTCTTGTGGAGACTACACGGGCCACCAAAGACTTGAACAACGTTGCGAATCAGACTTTCTTCGCCAGTTTTGTCTGCGCTGCTTTCCCACCACATGCCGCCGCCCAAGCCAGCCGCTTTGATATACTCGGCCTTCTGGCGAGCCACGTGGGCGTTGTCATACGTCACCATCATTCTCTTAGCCGGATCGTACGAATAGCTAGCAGTAATCTGATGATCAATATGCTCCTGGGCGCCAGGCAGAGGCAGAGACTTGTAGTCATATACTCCGCGCTCCCAGTTGCCCTCGCCAATTCCGTTGTATGGGGTTCCCGGTCCGTCAGTGTTCTCAAAAGCGCGGCCATACAAAGGCATTCCTATGACAATCTTGTTTCTGGCTACGCCATGATGATGGTAGTAGTTGACGGCAGCCTCGGTGCAGAAAGGGGTGGAGGCTGCGGAGTTCGAAGGTCGCAAGTTAGCCTGGTGGCCAGCTGTCTGGTCCCACGAGCCACAGTAATCGTAGGCCATTAGGTTCCAAAAGTCTAGGTACCGGTCCATGCCTGCAATATCAAGCTTCTCATACTGCGTAGAACCGGCGGGGCAGGCCACAGTAAGCTCAAAACGGGGGTTGCCCTCGACGGTAGCCGAGTAGGCATCCAATTTTTCACGGACTTTCTTGAGCAGAGCAACGTAGTTAGCAGCATCCTGTGCGTTTTGAGGATACTCCCAATCGATATCGATTCCATCGAAACCCAAGTTTTTGAGAATATCAACACAGCTGTCCGCAAAAGTGGTACGTCCCTGTTCTGTTGAAGCCGGGGCAGCAAAGTTGCAACTATAAGTCCAGCCGCCAACGGACAAGAGTACATTGAGATTCCTATTGCGCTTCTTCAGGATGTTGAGTTGCTTCATGCAGCCGTAGAGGTTGGTTCCACTGTCGTTCCACGAGTCATTTTCCCAATGGATGTCGGTGTCGGCCCAACTGTCGGTCATGAATCTATTGCACAACATTAATGGTGTTGTTCGTACATCATTAAGATTATACATATGGCAACAACTTACACTTCACCTGATTCTGGTCTCACATTGGCAAAGGCATAAAGGACGTGGGTGAGATTCTCGACGGGAAGGTCCTGAGGCCGATGCTTACGCGCGTAGATAGCCCTGCATCCAGGAAGTTAGGACGAGAACAACGCAGACATTTTTACCATTTAACGGGAACTCACCAATTGACAAAGTAGGCAACGGAACGGGGACCGTCACACATTTTGGCGGCTTAGCAAGAGGTGATAATAGGTGTTTAAAGAGTGGTAAGACAAGAATAAAGTCAAGTGCGGGGAGGATGAGAAATGATGTATTGTACTTGTCAACAAAGCCACTCGGAAAGAGAATCAAGATGGAAAGAGCCTATGCACAGAGGGGAAGAGAAGCTGCAGCAAAAAACAAGGCTATGGTAGGAGACGCACAAGACAGTGACTTGGGGAAGGCTACTACTTAAATAGGAAGAACATAGTACATGTATACATTGGCGCACTATATTAATGGTATATATGCATATGTATGTCTGTCTGCCTCGGCATGGTCATATTCATGTTTTCACTTTCCTCATGTCTTTTGATGACCTTTGTTCCTTGGGCCATTGAGACTCCCCACTCTGCAATGTTGGCCAAGAAGCTTGGATATGCATGCATGCCACTGTTACAGGCCAAACAATGAATGGGGCAGGGTCAGTTACAGCATCACTACCAAAAAATAAGGCTTAGTTAACTCCTAGTGCTTGCTTGGGAGGAGGCTATGTGAGGCTGTCCATCAGGCAGACTTGAGCTCCAGAGAAGCAAGTCAGGGCTCACATTTGCTATGGTTCTCAGCAAAACGGAAAATCAAGGACAGCCTTAAGTTGAGAGAGTGAGAGTGGGGAAAATGAGCTTTATTCTTGAATGTAGATTCAATGATTCTATAGTACACGAAGATGTTGCTGTTCCTACTTGCCCCTCAGTTGAAAGGTTAGTAGCGAGGGAATAGGACTGCACCGACAATGGTCTAAAAGTATGGAGTCAAACTGCTTGATGACTCAGCTTGCATTATCGGTTCTCCCAGTGTTGAGCCGAATGCTTTTTATCGGTCTAATCAACTCCTTTGAGCGCTATCGCAAAGTGGGCCCAAGAAAAAAAATTGCTGGCCGTGTCGAATTTTCCGAGACGCCTCAAAGCTTCAATCGCTCAACTGAATAATTCAGTGTATTTTTTTCTTGTTCACACAAACCCGCGATCTCAGATTCGCGACAGGAATCAATTGCCTCTTGTCTGTTTTTATCTACTCAGTTCTTTCGCCCTTCATAATACAGAGGCTCTTGCCGTCGCGTAATCGCATAATACCGCCACAATGACGCAGGTCGATTACCTTCTTTATGATTCCGTCCTGGGCTACGCCCTCTTCAAAGTCGTCCACCAGGTCGACACTGTTGCGCTTCGCAACAAGGAGAACCAGGACTCTTTCCAAGATCTGGCCAAGTTTGGCAAGATGATTCGCCTGGAAAATTTCTCTCCTTTCCAGTAAGACAAACCAAGCAACGAGCCGCACCAGCCAATACCATCTACCTTGACTACTGTTGCCATCCTTGGGCGCTCATCTGTCTCGCTCACTCGATCGCCGAATCGTGCGCCTGCAGATTCTCTGGGGGAGGACAGAGAAAGCCCCAGAAGAAAGACATTTGCCCGCAAATAGACCCATTCACATCCTTGGGGTTTCTTGTTACTAACATCCCCCTTTTTTTTCTCTAGCGGCCATGTCGAGGCCTACGAAAACGTCCAGATGGTTACCGAGGGTGGCATGCCCGACTACCTCAAGACCGTTCTTGAGGCTGCCCTTCCCCAGACCTCCGGCAAGAAAAGCAAGGTTACCGTTGGTGTCACCGACAAGGTTGTCGCCAATGCCATCAAGGGTGCCTTTTCCGGCATCGAGTGCGAGACCACTGAGACATCCGAGGCCGTTGACCAGCTGTTCCGTGGTGTCCGCGAATTCGCCAGCAAACTGCTGAGCGATGTCCGCGAGGATGAGGCTATGGATGCCTCTCGTGCCATGGCCCATGCTGCATCTCGTTCCAAGGTCAAGTTTAACGCCACTCGCCATGACAACCACGTCATCCAAGCTAGCTCCACGGTAGAGTTCCAGGATAAGTCGGTCAACCAGTTTTTCATGCGCGTGCGTGAGTGGTACGGTCATCACTTCCCCGAGCTACTAAGCATTGTCTCGGACAACTTGACCTACTCGCGTCTGGTGTTGGAGATTGGGGACAAGAGCACCTTGACCCAGGATCGCTTGCATGACATTGCCAAGTATGTTGAGGACGACGAGGCCAAGGCCCAGGCCATCATTGACCTAGCCCAGTCGTCCATGGGCCCCAAGATTTCCCAGGTCGACATGGACATGGTACAGTCCTTTGCCAAGGCCGTGGTCGAGCAGGCTGAGGCCCGCCGTTACACTTCCAACTACCTTGATAACAAGATGGGTGTTGTCGCACCCAACCTCAAGACCCTGATTGGTACTACCGTCGCGGCTCGTCTCATTTCGCAAGCTGGCTCGCTGTCCAACCTAGCCAAGTACCCCGCCTCCACCCTACAAATCATTGGTGCTGAGAAGGCACTGTTTCGTGCTCTCAAGACCAAGGGCAACACGCCCAAGTACGGAATTCTGTACCATAGCAGTTTCATTGGCAAAGCTGGCGCGCGCCACAAGGGCCGGATATCCAGGTATCTGGCTAACAAGTGCTCGATCGCCAGTCGTATCGATTGCTTTTCTGGGGAGCCATCCACCAAGTTTGGTGACGCTCTGAAGAGTCAGGTTGAGGACCGTCTGGAATTTTACGCCACCGGCAAGAAACCCTCCAAGAATGCTGATGTGATGGTGAGTCTACGTGTTTTTAATTTTTGAAATTTGTGCCGTTCGTTTGCTGATCCCCTTTTCTCTCGATCTCTATAGGACGGCGTTATCGAGGATATCCGTCGTGAGGAGGAAGGCGATGACGACGTTATGGACATTGATGAGGCGCCCGCTGTCGAGAAGAAGAAGGAGAAGAAGGACAAGAAGGAGAAGAAGGAAAAGAAGGAGAAGAAGGAGAAACGCAAGAGCATTGGCGGTGACGAAGGCGAGAGCAAGAAGAAGAAGTCTAAGAAGTCCAAAGAGTAAAGGAAAGCAAGTTGCTCTGATGTTACTTTTTGTCGTTGTCTTGGCTCTTCATTTCTTGATTCGTCTCGGCTATCCCGTCTCCGTGTGTGCCTGTTTTTCTGTTCTTGCACATTGGCTCTGTTTACTTGTCGTTTTTGTTCTGGATGTCTTTCTATCACTGCACCCATGTGCTCTTCCGTCCCCCATCTACTCTTCCGCTCGCCATTATTTCCTACTGCCGTCTTTTTCCTTGTTGTTTTTCTTTTTTCATTTATTCTGGTGCTGGCATTTTTTCCTCTTTTCTTTCTTCTGGAGTTCAGGCAAAAGATTCTTTTTATTTGAAATTTCGAAGGGTCAACGTTCACGTTATATCTTTTTATCTTTGACTGCTAGTACTATGACGATTGCTAGTGAAGGGAGCAAAAGAGACGAAAGGCAAGGGTGTGATGTGACAACGTGAGTTGGTTGATATTGCATACATAAAGTTAGAGCCGTGAAATAAGCACAAAAAAGAATCGATAAAATGTTCGCGATGATGGAGCTGAGAAGCAAAAAGAGAGAACTGACCACGATGGGATTCGAACCCACAATCTTTTGATTCGTAGTCAAACGCCTTGCCATTGGGCCACGCGGCCGCCGAGTTCTTATTTCACATGATGTCGTCGTGCTAAGCTGACTAATACGGCAAGTTTGTCCGGAATTTCGGAACCGTTAAGTGGGCCTGCAAGGTCACGCATTATTTAACCCTAACAAAGACGTTCTAACCGTCGTATTGTCTCACTTACTATCCCCAGACTCTTTCAAGTTCACCATTCTTTATTTGTTGCCTTAAATCTTACTTTTTCTCGATATGATTAAGTAAATAAAGAGCAATGTATCATTATTTACTCCCCTGTGGGTGGTTGCCTGAGCTTTAAGGCTCCGCTCACACATAAAAATGGGGTTGATGACAAAGCCACACCCTATGAGAAACCGAGCGCAAGGTTAAAACCTCAACTGAACCTTTAATTCTTCATCGTGATCTCTGCTTTCCCGTAAGCTGCATTAAATTAAATTCTAATGGCTGCTAGAGCTTCATTTAAACGCACACTCTGCCGCCCCCGAGCTCTTCAAACATTATTCATACGTCAACACAACTCACGGCTACCTTGCTCCGGAACAACTCCTTTTGTCACCACCAGAGCCATGCATATCCAGGCAATTCCTATGTTTGCTGATAATTATGCATACCTACTAGTTGATGAAGACTCTCGTGATGCTGCGATAATCGATCCATCACAGCCATCTACGGTCGCTCCCATTTTGCAGTCAAAAATCGATGCAAATGACATTAACCCCACTGTTATCATCAACACACATCACCACAATGATCATGCTGGTGGCAATGATGAACTCCGTGCAATTCTTGGCCGTCCTAATTTACGCATTTTCGGCGGTGTGCAATGTCAATCTGTCGACAAGACACCCGAAAACAATGAGACGATTTTTCTCGGCACGAATGTGCAGTTGACTGCACTGCACACACCATGCCACACACAGGACTCAATTTGCTGGTATGTTCGCGATGTGACGCCTGGGAAGGCTGAGCAACGCGCTGTGTTCACTGGCGATACTCTATTCATCGGCGGTTGTGGCCGTTTCTTTGAAGGCTCGGCGGCTGAGATGCACCACGCTTTGAACGAGGTGCTTGCTGCACTTCCAGACGACACTCGGATTTACACAGGCCATGAATATACAAAAGCCAACGCACGTTTTGCACAATCGATTGTCAAAACTCCAGAGATTGATGCCCTAGCAGACTTTACAGAGAAGAACAAGGTGACACAGGGCTGCTATACCATGGGAGAGGAAAAGAAGCACAATGTGTTCATGATGGTCAACCATGGGCAGGTTATGTCAACGCTGGGAGAGACAGAACCGGTAGAGGTAATGAAGAGGCTACGATCCATGAAGGATAAATTTAGGTAAACACGAAGATGAATTCTTCTTGTGAAGAAGTTTATGGCGTTGACGCGATGTAAATGCCAGTATACTGACAAAAATTTGATACCTCTATGACTGTGAAATCATTCATTTTTTCCTATTTGTTAGTAGGCTAGTTACTATGAGAAGGCAAAACGGTAACAAAAGGAAGGCATACAACATTGGGGATCCCTACAATCGGCCCTGAATGCGTCGCCAGTGCCTGGATTCCTCGTTCGCTTGCTGGTCCGTTTTGATACTCCCAGGTTGTCCACACAGAGACTCATATGCTCTGCTTGTGGCGGGGCAACTTCCGCTGCAGTCTTGCCTGCTCGCGTGTCCGCCACTTACCTGTACTTCCTACATGCGCCGTAGGCTTGCACCAGGGTCTTGACTCCGTGGTATACAGCCTAGCCAGCTCCAGTGTTCCCATCGGCTGAAGATCAAGCAACTCTTGTTGTTGTATTTAGCGTATACCCCAACTAGCGAAATCTGTCAATACGACGGCGTCCCAGACAAGTTGAGCCTTGGATGGTCGGCAATTGCGAGGATGCGTGAGCTTCGAAGATCTTTTATGACCAGACAAAGGCCCCGGTGTAGACACCAAAAGGTTCTTGGCTCAGCATGGCCCAAAGGCAGGCTCGCGATGAGTCTAGGGGAGCCGGGTCACATTAGACCCACCTCGACATCTCCGTATCCTCCCGGTGGTGTTTCTCTCCAAAACAATCCCCTCCTCACTCCGATCCTCCTCACTCATCCCCTTCACCTCCGCCCCTCTCTTTCACTCAGTCTCCGTGACCTCCGCACCTCAACTCCCTCTCTCTCTCCTCTGCCTCCCACACTTGCCCCTCTTCCTTTAGGCTCCGCCTCGACCTCCGCTCCTGCGTCCCCTCCCCCAGGCTCAACCTCGATCTCCGTCTCCGACCCCTCTGGCTCCAGGAGTTCGTCTCCCTCTCCATCCTCCCTGGAATGGCTCCTCTGTGCAAGCGTGGCTTCCATCCTCGGCCGTAGTTCCTCCATGTTGCGACGAAGTACAGTGGCAACGAAGCTCGTTGCACTGGCCTTGCTCAGTAACTTGTCCGCAAATTTCGTACCCCACGGTCGTTTGAGCGCTTTACACGTCCACCAGTGCGCGCGGTCTTTTTCTTTCCCACAGAGCGAGCAGCCCAGTGTCACGTCATGCTTGAACCTGGTGTGGTAGTCATCACAATCGCCATGTCCAGTCCTGGCTGTCAGAATATAGCCAAGCTCGACTCTTTTGAGACCTTTGAAGTGGTCGACTCGGAAGGGATGCCCACAGGGCATGTTAACGTTTTCTTTGTATCCCTTCTGTAGTTTCCACCACGCCTCAAAGTCTTCGCGGAGCTGGTTGCGACGCCATCTCCGGGCCCCGGCCAGGCTCATTCTGGGCACGGGGACGGCATCCTTGCACCCTTCCTTTGCTTCGATATCAGCCTGTTCATTGCCGGCCAGGCCGACATGTCCTGGGACCCACAACACTTGTACTTTCCTCGTAGGGTCTTTGTCTTTCCAGTCCGCCAGAGTGCGTCTGGTCTCGTCAATGACTTCCTGCGATGTGCTGTTGTGGGGGGCTGTCTTACGCAATCGAGACACGACACTTTGGTTATCTAGGCAGAGCCAGATGTCTTTCGCGCCCGCAACCTCTGTGGCGCGTTTGGCTGCCTCCCGGGCTGCATACGCTTCCGTGTCAGCCACCTCCATCCACTAGAGATCTGAGATTTGTTCGTTTGTTTGTTTATAATGTCCAGTAAGACCGATTTTTTCCCAACATACGACCAACAACAACAATCATACGCAATTACACCCAAAAAAAAAGACCTATTTCACACATTTAAGATAAATTAAACAAGATTCCGTCACTCAGACTCCCACAAAACGCCCCAAATACCATGGAGGACTTCGACATGGTAGACCAGGCGCGTCAGCCTCGCAAGGCTGTGCAACCCCACCCACCGGAACCGCACAAACAAATATTCGACCTACGCCCCCAGACCAAGAACGCCCCCGAGCACCCACAGGAGAACCCCCCCAAGGAGACGGAGACCCATCTCCCGACCCCAGGACCGACCACCCTGCGCCAGACGAGTTTAAGCGCATCAAGACACGCTGAAAAGTCACCCAGGACCAACACCAATGAACCGGCCCCCACGGCCAAACAGACAAACAAACCGAAGGGCAGCTTCAGCAAACTGCTGGACACAGTCTGGGAAGAGGCCTGCAGGGAAAGGGAAGCCAAGAGGAGAGGCGCAGCAGCCCTGATGCGCGCCCTGGACCAATTTGAGGCTAACACTGGACTGGGGGAAGAGGAGAAGGTAGCGCGCCTGGAAGCCGACAGCCTCCTGAAGGAAGTCAAGGAGCTGGTTGCCAACAGGCTCCGCCTGAACCTGGCCGGATCAGCACCCAGCCAGACGAAGGCCCAACAGACACCCGGGCCCAGAACCCCACAGCAGACCACCCCGATGACCTGGGCCCAGAAGGCGGCCTCTGGAAAGAAAGCAGCCCCACAGCCGCTCCCCGCCAAGCCCAACACAGCAGTAAGGGCTCAGGTCAGACTGCAGGCCACACCCAAGAAGGACACAGGAAACAGATACCTGGCGACCCTCTACGAGGACTCCAAGTGGAAAAAGGTGAACACCTCAATCACCAAGCAAAGATTGAACCAGGAGATCTTCAAGGGTCAGGAGAAGGTGACCAAGGTGACAGAGACCAAGACAGGTCTGGCGCTCACCATGAAGGAGGCTGCCATGGACAGAGAAACGAAGGAGAGGATGGGAAACTTTCTCGGCGCAGCCGAGATTGAGAAGGAATCAATCTGGGAAAAGTTCGTGATTCCCAACATTCCCTCCACCATAAACACGGTGGAGAACAACAAGCTGGTATCCCGCCGAACCGCACTCGAGGACGTCAGGAAGGAGGTCCAGGATGCCTTCGGAGGAACAATAAAAAGCATGACATGGAGAGAATACGAGCGGGACCCATCAATGCAGGGTCTCAGGATAGCTGTACACCAGCCGGCGAAAGTCCCGCGCACCATCGAGATTCTGGGACTTACCCGGACGATCCGTAGCTCCGGAGGAAAACCCCGACCTCCCCCACAATGCGACCGATGCGGCCGCGCACACCAGACAAAGAACTGCAACTTTGCGCTGAGATGCAAGACATGCCGCGGGCCCCACTGCACGAGCGAACACCAGGCCCGAAGCGGGGACCCCTCTCAGGTATGAGGGACAAATCCTACGGGAGAAAACACGGCAGCGGAAAATATCTCAAGGTGATCCAAGCAAATGTTCGACGCACACCTAGTGCACAGAAGAGCATCTTGCAAACAGCTTACTCCAGGGGAACGGACATAGTTCTCATTCAGGAACCACCGTGCAAGATGGACCGAACATCGTTGCACCCCCAATTCACACTAATGGAACCAGTAGCAGAGGGACAGGACAGAAGACGGGCAATCAGCTTCGTCAGGAAAAACTCAATGTTCAACATCTTCCCCTCAGGGTGCTTACCCACTCACCCAGATATCAGCGCGGTCTCAGTGCAGCGAGACAGCGAAGCTTTCCTGGTGATAGGGATTTACAACGCTGGGGGATCAAGTGTAAGATTAAACGAAGCTGTGGACACGCTGACAAATATAGGTACTCGACTCGACAACACTTTAATCATGGGAGACTTCAACCTGCACCACCAGATGTGGGACGACACGATAGCCCGGTACAGCTCAAAATCGGAGCAACTGGTAGAGTGGATCGAGAGAAAGAGATTGATCTGCGCCAACACCAACGGCCTTTCCACCCATGATGGAGGCGGCGTTCTGGACTTAACCCTGGTATCAGCCAACATCTGGAACAAGGTGAAACGCTACCAGCTGGCGGGTGATCTTGAATGTGGAAGCGACCACTCCCCACAAGAGATCACAGTCACCACGTCGCAAGCCAGAGGCTCGACCTACATCACAAGATGTCTTAAGGACACAGACAAGGATGGGTTCATGGAGGCCTGCAAGTCAAAGGCAAAGACGCTGGTCGACTCCCTCCCAGTGAACTGGCAAGACCACGAAGAATCGCTGGAGAAAGCTGCAAGAGGCACAATCCAAGTCATTCAAGAAGCCTTCAATGCCACTACGCCCCAGAAGAAAGTCTCAGGCTCGGGATACAAATGGTGGAACGACTCCTGCCACGACAAGAAACGTGAAGTGACCGGAACTGGGAGGGTACTGAGATCTCTCTTGCAGATGGAGAAGGCTGGGGCAACGAACCTGGAAACGGAACTAGA
>JAZBQP010000439.1:0-15174 GCA_038407015.1 Ceratocystis ficicola | reverse complement strand
CCGCCCCCCCCCCCCCCCCCCTCCTTGGAGCTTTAGCCAACTTATTGGCATCAAATTCACAATCCCTTGCCTTGTCTTCTTTGCTTGCTTGGCCTCTACGTGGGATTCCCAAAGAACGTCAACTCTGTCTTTTTTCTTCTTTCCCTCTTTCTACCTCTCAATCTCTCTTCCCTCCTTTTCTAATTGCATCCAGCATTTCTCCTCACCAAAGAGGCCGGAAATAAGGGACACAGAACAGAGGACGAGTTTGTGTGCCGAAGAACAACCAGAAAAGGACAACCGCCCCTCGCTTGACCAGTCTCCTTTTTCTCAGCTCCTTTGCTGCTGCTGATTCTCGCTTTCTCTATGTTACGACGATACTGACTCCGACGATTCCATCCATATCTTTCTTTTCCCTCCCGCCTTATCCCCATTATCCCTTACTTAATACACCAGCAACCGCTAGTAGCAATCAATACCGCTCACTGCCTGGCAATACGCTGTGTGCCAGCAACTCCGCATCAACCATTGATCCGTCTTTGCGCTGGGCCCTATCGAGCTAAACACTCACCAGTTGCAGAGCAACTGCCAGCTGCCCGCATCTAACCCACAATCCAGGGTTCCGCCATCGGTGATCGCTCTAGACCTCTACACTGTCCCTCCCCCCTTAGATTCTCCCCAAATCTCAGCCTCGCGTCTGCCTTGGCTACACACCCACAACAATGGTTCAGACGTTTGAGATCGGCACTCGGGCCTGGCAGCCTGATGCCACAGACGGCTGGGTGGCTTCAGAGCTGATCGCCAAGACGGAAGAGGGTGCGAATGTAAAGCTAACTTTCAAGCTTGAAAGCGGCGAGGTATGGCACCGTCCTCATCCCCACGGCCCCAATTCCCCATCCCGCCCTCTGCTTCGTCTTTCTAACCCGTGTTATCTCTAGACCAAAGATGTCGTTGTTACGGCGGCAGCACTCCAGAGTGAAAACGACCCGTCATTACCGCCACTCATGAACCCTACAATGCTCGAAGCCAGCGACGATTTGACCAATCTCTCGCATCTCAACGAACCTGCCGTGCTCCAGGCCATTCGCCTCAGATATCTCCAAAAAGAAATCTACACATACTCGGGCATTGTGCTTATTGCCACAAATCCTTTCGCTCGAGTCGATTCTCTCTACGTGCCTGGAATGGTGCAAGTTTATGCCGGCAAACAACGTGCAACACAAGCGCCTCACTTGTTTGCTATCGCTGAAGAGGCCTTTATGTGAGTAGTAGTCTGCGAATATGCCCCATCCCGCTCCCCACCCCAGGCGTCCATCTCTTTTCTGGCCTCCTCCCGCCCAACAGAAGCCCCTGTTCTGACCAATCACTTCTTTCTCTCCCAGGGACATGATACGGAGCGGGAAAAACCAAACTGTTGTCGTCTCCGGTGAATCAGGTGCTGGCAAGACCGTCAGTGCCAAGTACATCATGCGCTACTTTGCTACCAGAGAAAGCCCCGACAGCCCTGGTCGGGCTAAGAAGGCCAATACAGACATGAGCGAGACTGAAGAACAAATCCTGGCCACCAATCCCGTCATGGAAGCCTTTGGCAACGCCAAGACTACGCGAAACGACAACTCTTCGCGCTTCGGAAAGTACATCGAGATCATGTTCAACAAGCAAACCGACATCATCGGTGCAAAGATCCGCACCTATCTTTTGGAGCGGTCTCGTCTTGTCTTCCAGCCTATGAACGAGCGAAACTACCACATTTTCTACCAACTGGTCTTCGGTGCGACCGACCAGCAACGCCAGGAACTAAACCTTCTCCCAGTCGAGCAGTTCGACTATTTGAATCAAGGAAACTGTCCCACCATCCCCGGCGTCGACGATGTAGCTGAATTCCAGGCTACAAAACAGTCCCTCAAAACCATCGGTATTAGTGAGGGCCAGCAGGAGGAGATATTCAAGATGCTGGCTGGTTTGCTGCATTTAGGTAATGTGAAAATCACTGCCTCTCGCAACGACAGTACCCTGTCGCCTGACGAGCCATCCTTGGTCCAGGCCTGCTCGATTCTTGGAGTCAATGCTCCCGAGTTCGCTCGTTGGGTTGTCAAGAAGCAGCTTGTTACCCGTGGCGAAAAGATTGTCTCTAATCTTTCTCAGGCCCAGGCCATTGTTGTGCGTGATTCCGTGGCCAAGTACATTTACTCGAGTCTGTTTGACTGGCTGGTTGAAATCATCAACCGGTCTCTGGCCACCGAAGAGGTGCTGGGGCGTGTCAACTCCTTCATCGGAGTCCTGGATATCTACGGTTTTGAGCACTTTGCCAAGAACTCGTTTGAGCAGTTTTGCATCAACTATGCCAACGAAAAGCTGCAGCAAGAATTTAACCAGCACGTCTTCAAGCTGGAACAGGACGAGTATCTCAAAGAGCAGATTGACTGGACCTTTATCGACTTTTCTGACAACCAGCCCTGTATCGACCTAATCGAGGGCAAGCTGGGCATCTTGTCGCTATTGGATGAGGAGTCTCGTCTACCCATGGGCGCGGATGATGGCTTTGTCAACAAACTGCACCAAAACTACTCGGGCAAACACAACTTCTACAAGAAGCCTCGCTTTGGCAAGTCGTCCTTCACAGTGTGCCATTATGCTGTGGATGTCACGTATGAATCTGAGGGTTTCCTGGAAAAGAATCGCGATACTGTGCCAGACGAGCACATGGCTGTGCTAAAGGCTACCACCAACAAGTTCCTGCGCTCTGTTCTGGATGCTGCTCTGGCTGTTCGCGAGAAGGACGTCGTTTCTGCTTCCTCCAATGCGGTGAAGCCCGTTGCTGGCCGCAAGATTGGTGTCTCTGTCAACCGAAAGCCAACTCTGGGTGGCATTTTCCGGTCGTCCTTGATTGAGCTCATGAACACAATCAACAACACCGACGTACACTACATTCGCTGTATCAAACCCAATGAGTCCAAGGAGGCATGGAAGTTCGAGGGTCCTATGGTGCTGAGTCAGCTTCGAGCTTGCGGTGTCCTCGAAACGGTCCGAATTTCGTGCGCTGGCTACCCCACAAGATGGACGTACGAAGAGTTTGCTCTTCGCTACTACATGCTGGTGCACTCCAACGAGTGGACATCCGAGATCCGCGACATGGCCAATGCCATCTTGACCAAGGCCCTGGGCACCAGCACCGGCAAGGGGCTGGACAAATACCAGATGGGCTTAACCAAGATTTTCTTCCGTGCTGGTATGCTTGCATTCTTGGAGAATCTGCGAACCAGCCGACTCAATGACTGTGCTATCCTCATCCAAAAGAACCTGCGTGCCAAATACTACCGCCAGAGGTATCTAAGGCTTCGTGACTCTATCATCAAGCTACAGAGCGTCACTCGCGGTCACATGGCCCGCAAGCAAGCTCAGCAGCTTCGGACCATCAAGGCAGCTACCACCATCCAGAGAGTGTGGAGGGGCCATAAGCAACGGACTAAGTTCCTTGAGATCCGCAACAATGTTGTCAAGGTCCAGGCTGCCATCAAGGGTTATCTTCGCCGTCGTGAGATCATGGAGACCCGCGTTGGAAATGCCGCGCTTGTGATCCAGCGCGTGTGGAGATCTCGACGGGGTATGCGCACATGGCGAGCATACAGACAAAGAGTCGTCATAATTCAGAGTCTGTGGAGAGGCCGTACAGCCCGCCGCGAGTACAAGGTCATGCGCGAGGAGGCCCGCGACTTGAAGCAGATTTCCTACAAGCTGGAAAACAAGGTGGTTGAACTGACACAGTCGCTGGGCACGGCCAAGAATCAGAACAAGACGCTGCTGGAGAAGGTTGAAAACTACGAGGCCCAGATTAAAGCTTGGAAGAATCGCCACAACACGCTAGAAGCCCGCACCAAGGAGCTCCAGACCGAAGCCAATCAGGCTGGTATTGCCGTCGCCCGGTTGCAGGCTATGGAGGAGGAGTTCCACAAGCTGCAAAGTAGCTTTGAGGAGTCGACCAGCAACATCAAGAGACTTCAGGAGGAGGAGCGTCTTCTACGCGACGATCTGCGCAACACGAGTACGGAGCTGGACACTTCCAAGGAGGAGATTTCCCGTCGTGAGACCGAAAACTCGACTCTTCGGCAGCAGTTGGCCGATCTCCAGGACCAGCTGGAGCTGGCTAAACGTGCCGGTGCTTTCAACAACGCCGTTGATGCCAATGGGGCTGCTGCTGCCGCTGCTGCGTCCAACGGACTCATCAACCTGGTCTCAGCAAAGAAGCCCAAACGCCGCAGTGCTGGCGCTGAAATGGGTCTTGCTGATCGCTTCAGTGCTGCCTACAACCCTAGACCGGTATCGATGGCCGTGCCTGCGATCCGCAACCCCATGCCTGTTGTTGATAACATTGAAATGGAGCTGGAGACTCTGCTCTCGGACGAGGATGGCCTGAACGAGGAGGTTACGGTTGGTCTGATCCGCAACCTTAAGATGCCGTCGCCTAACAGCAACCCTGCCCCCTCGGATAAGGAGGTTCTCTTCCCATCGTACCTCATCAACTTGGTTACTTCGGAGATGTGGAACAACGGCTTTGTTAAGGAGTCAGAGCGGTTCCTGGCCAATGTGATGCAGTCGATCCAGGCCGAGGTGATGAAGTACGATGGCGATGAAGCCATTAACCCTGGAGCCTTCTGGCTGTCAAACGTCCACGAGATGCTGTCGTTTGTCTTCCTTGCCGAAGATTGGTACGAAGCCCAGAAGTCCGACAACTACGAGTACGATCGTCTTCTGGAGATTGTCAAGCACGACTTAGAGTCTCTAGAGTTCAACATTTACCACACGTGGATGAAGGTGCTGAAGAAGAAGATGCAGAAAATGATCATCCCGGCTATCATCGAGTCACAGTCTCTTCCTGGCTTTGTGACCAATGAGGGTAACCGCTTCCTGGGCAAGCTGCTCGCCAACACAGCACCTGCATACACCATGGACAACTTGTTGAGCCTGCTCAACAGTGTGTTCCGGGCAATGAAGGCGTACTATCTGGAGGACAGCATCATTACACAAACAATCACTGAACTTTTGCGACTGGTGGGCGTGACTGCTTTCAATGATCTTCTGATGCGTCGTAATTTCCTGTCTTGGAAGCGTGGACTACAAATTAACTACAACATTACTCGCATTGAGGAGTGGTGCAAGAGTCACGACATGCCTGAGGGGACCTTGCAGCTAGAACATCTAATGGTAAGATATGAGAAGGGAAAAGTGAGAGGTAGGAGACGGGAGAGTTGAACAAACCGCTAACCGCCACATTTTTCATTATAGCAAGCCACAAAGCTTCTGCAGCTCAAGAAGGCAACCCTCAACGACATTGAGATTATCCAGGACATTTGCTGGATGTAAGTTGATGGCCGCACATCTTTGCTTCTCCCTGCAACCGCTACTAACATACTTTTGCAGGCTTTCCCCCAACCAGATCCAGAAGCTGCTCAACCAGTACCTTGTTGCCGACTATGAACAGCCTATCAACGGCGAGATTATGAAGGCCGTAGCTTCCAGGGTTACGGAGAAGAGCGACGTTCTTCTGCTCCAGGCTGTTGATATGGAGGACAGCGGTCCCTATGAGATTGCCGAGCCGCGTGTGATTACTGCGTTGGAGACTTACACGCCTTCCTGTAAGAAAAAACCTACAAAACGAATAGCCGCCCATGTCCAGTCTACTAACACGTTGTTACACTTTTAGGGCTACAAACCCCCCGTCTGAAGCGCCTTGCTGAAATTGTTTCGGCCCAAGCTATTGCTCAGCAAGAGAAACTTGACTTTGCCGAGGAGGGCGAATACGAAGATGAGAACGCTTCGGTTGCTGCTGAGGAGGCTGAGGCTGTCCTTGCTGCAAACTGAGGTCCATGATGTGATGTGATGAGCCTTGATGGCCGCAAGCCTGGCCTGAAGCGAAGCGAAGTGAACTTGGCCTGGCTATGCCTTATATACGTGTCTTGACTTCCATTGTTTTCTGCAGCTTGTTTTTTTTTTCTTTCGGCCCTTGTTTTCCATTGACTTTCTTTCCTGTGCTCGAGTGCAGATAGAATCCGCGAGATGGTTATGCTTTCTTTTGTTCTTCTCTCTTTCTTTATCTCGTCCTTTACTTTGGCATTTACATGGTTTCTTTTTTGTTTCTTTTCTCAACTTTCTCTGCCTCTTCCTGGGTGCCTTTATCCTTTGACGACGAGCGTACCCCAGCTTGTCCTCTGCAAGGTTGCCTTGTCCTTGTCTGTTTTTTTTTTCGCTCCCCTTCTCTTTTTTTTCCCGATGTTGCTGTTGTTCTTCTCTTTTTTAACGTCCACTATTCGTCCTCTCCTGGAGGGGATGACGTCATGACTTCACGGGGCTTTGTTCGAATGTGATTATTGTGATGAAGAGAAAATAGACACGAAGCGCGGTTGTTTTGTAGTCTTGTCTAGGCTTGTGTCTCCTTTTGCCTGGCCTCTCATCCGTCCATGCCACGCTGTTGCCTTTTTTTGCGTGTTCTTTTTTTCTTGCAAATGTTTGCAGTTTGCGTTTTGTCCTGGCTACATGTGAAGATGCGATGCGCTGATGTGCATGCTGGTGAAGTTTGTAGGAGAACGGTAGAAAGTTGCTTGGTGAGCGCGTCTATATAAATAATTATTTAAAAGATAAATAACTAGAATTATTTCCTCCTCGTACGCTTCTTGTGGATGTCGATAGACGCCTTGTAACAAGAGCTTGCTCGGTTTTGGTAGTTGCTTGGAATAGCAGTTTCATCCGATAAAGCTTTGGTGCTCCTCCCCCGATTTTTAGTGCAACAACGAAAAAAAAAAAAAAAAAAAAGAGGATAAAAATTTTCGGAGGGGACAAAAAATAGCTTAAATCTTATGATCGAACTTGGATAAATAAAATAAAAGGCTTGTATTGATACTTGCTAAGCTTCTTCGAGTTCTCAAAATATAAGAAACCGTTGGCGGCATTTCTCAGTTCGTCGCACAAGTAACCGAGCCCTTATTCATCCCCTTCCCTTGCTTGCTTTCTTTCTAACAAGCGTGTAGAAGACACCCCCCCCCCCCTCCCAGACGTGCTCACACAATCGCTCGCCTTGGTCCCCCTCTGCCATGGCCAGAACTCAGCCTAATATCATCATCACGGGCACGCCCGGCGTGGGCAAAACGACGCATTGCGAGATCGTTGCCGAGAGAGTAGGGCTTAAGCACCTGTCAGTCAATCAGATTGTCAAGGATCGCGAGTGCCACGACGGGTACGACGATGAGCTCTCGTGCTACATTGTGGACGACGACAAGGTACGCATCCGGCCAGCTGGCCTACATGGGGCTCTCCTTTGAATGAACGCCCCCTACACCATGTGCATGTCTCCACCGGCTAACCTTCTCCACCACGTGCGTCCGTCATTTGCTGGTCTTTAGCTTCTCGATGCTATTGAAGACGACGTCGCAGCCGGTGGCTACATCATCGACTGGCACGCTTGCGACTTGTTTCCCGAGAGCTGGATTGACCTGGTAGTGGTCCTACGGGCGCAGTCGGAGACGCTGTACGACCGGCTAAAGGCTCGCAACTACGCCGAGGCCAAGCTGCAGGAGAATCTGGACTCGGAGCTGATGGACGTGCTGATCACGGAGGCACGCGAGGGGTTTGAGGAGAGCATCGTTGTGGAACTCAACAGCAACACAACAGAAGAGATGGACGAGAACATTGACAGAATTGCGGGCTGGGTGGAAAACTGGCGAAAGGACAATGCGGCGGGCGAGGCCTGAGCGAGGGCCAACGGTGGAAAGGGGAAAGAAACGGAATGAATATAGACCGCCTTAATTACGTGATCGCCCCTAGCCCGTGAACCCCCTTTCAATATCAATCACCTCGCGGTGGTAAACCCCGTAGTATGTTGCAGTACATAGTGCAAAGCACTTTGTATGTGTGCATACGTAGATGTACACATAGTGGGGCTTGGTGGGGTAAACCAGGCATGGCACTATACTTAGGATAGTCTCGTATTTCTTTGCCATGGTAATTACCCAAGCACAAATTAGTGCTCCTACCTTCATCCCAAGTGCAAAAGACCAAACAGGCAACAACTCTCTTTCTACTCACTACATCATCTTTCTTCTTTCTACCTGCCTCCCTTTTTCTCTTCGTCCGACCCATCCATAGCTAGTCCCGGCTCACTACTTCAGCCCCCCCCCCCCCCCCTCCCTTGCTCCTCAAAATGCCTCCGCGTGTGCTCAATTTCATCACTGGCAATGCTAACAAACTGCGCGAGGTCAAACTCGTCCTGGAACCCGCGGGCTTCGAAGTGACTAATCAGTCCATTGATCTAGAAGAGATCCAGGGCACCATTGAGGAGGTCACCACCGCCAAGTGCCGCAAGGCTGCCGATATTGTGCGACTTCATTCTAAATTATAAGCTACTTATTTGGTCCTCTCCTCTCCCGTCTTGTTGCTAACTTTTGGGTTTTCTCGAAGGTTGGCGGCCCTGTGCTGGTTGAAGATACCGCCCTTTGCTTCAATGCACTCAAGGGTCTTCCAGGCCCATACATGTAAGCAAAGCACGCTCATCTACCCCTCTGCATTTCCTAGCACCATCCAAACTAAGACTAACAATGGCTAATCGCCCCTGCCATAGCAAGTGGTTCTTCCAAGATCTTGGCTTTGAGGGCTTGAATAACCTCCTGGTTGCCTATAAAGACAAAAGCGCCCAGGCTGTCTGCACCTTTGGCTACTGCGAGGGTCCCGGCAAGGAGGTTGTTCTCTTCCAAGGCCGGACCGATGGGAAATTCGTTCCTGCGCGTGGCCCCACTATGTTCGGTAAGTGGACGATGATCAGTACTCACACAGATGCACAGAAGATAATCTATCTCTACGCACATGTCCATACATGGGATACTCTTCTCCCAGGCGTCCCCAACCAGACACCATATGTTGTTCACCTTGCTAACTTGGGCCAACCAATAGGATGGGATGCGGGCTTCGAGTATGAAGGCAGAACGTGAGTCCCAAAAAGTACACCAAAAAATGAAATCCTGATTGACTTGCTGACACGTGTGCTTAGATACGCTGAAATGGAAAAGGCGGAGAAGAATGCCATTTCACACCGCGGCAAAGCCCTCGAAAAGCTGCAGGCATGGTTTAAAGAGCGCAGCACTTCCTCTTAGTCTGCTTGGGGTATGCTGGAAAGGAGCCCATGTTGTCAATGACACCAAGTAAGCTGGGCTTCACCCGTCATTTACTCTCTCCTCTAGCTAGATGCTTCCCAATGCCCAGCTCAGCATGGCGGAAATACAAAACTTCAAACTGGTCATGTCGCCCAAGGTAACGGATCCCTCGCCGATATAGACTAAGAATCTCCGTGGTGGCCCTTTCTGAATGTTTGTTGATGAGATATGTAAAATCTTGATCGTCGTGATACTTGGGATCGAAAACAAGCAGATTCAAATCGCCATTAACTTCCTTTTCAATGCCAACAACAACCATGGAGTGTCCTAAAAAGGCGGTTAGAAATAAAAACACACAAACACAACCAGGTCAAATTTCCCCCTATAAAAGCCCCAAACTCACGTGGATTTTGAAGATACACAGGCGGCATGTCTGTGAATCTGACCTTGCGCGTCAAGTCGTTGCTGTTCTGGCTGAAATACTCTAGAAACCAGTCCAGCAAGTTCTGCGAAGCCTTGGTACGACTGTGATCCCGGAAGCCCCTCACAGAGCACGGCGTTCCAACGAACAAAAACAAAGCTTCGGCCTAGTCCATAAAGCAACTGATTAGCAAGTGGCTCGGCTAAGCGCCCTGTGCCACTAAACTCACCTCTGAGGTGCCAATGTATTTGCGCGTATTACGGATTCCCCCCGTCTCTTCCCGCCCGTGCGAGTTGATGCCTGCATCCCACGCCTGTTCAATAAGGTCCTGGATCTCAAAAATTGTCGGGAGCTTTCCCCCAAAGGCCTCGTTCCCCAAGCAAAGCGCCGCATTCACAAACGAAGCCATGGTCTGGATGTTCCGATACCCACAAAAATGGCCTTCTCGACGAAGCTTGAACACCTGTTGCACCCCTGGGTGGGCCAAATACGCAAAGCTAGTGCTCTTGTTGTAGTCGATGTGCCATGCAAGAGATGGAATCATGTCTGGAAGGGCCGTGGTGCCTCGTCGCTCCAGTAGAGATTTAAGCCAGCCAGGCATGCGCTTTTCGTAGGCAAAGAGCCCAAGCTCAGAGATTCCGAGTCGCCGTACATCTGATTTAGTTGTGCTCGGTCCTGGACTGGGAGTAGTTAAAACAGGTGTTGAGCTGGGTGTTTTGGGCTCCCCCTTGCGCGAAGACGAAGAATTATGGCGCCGAGACGAATGTGAAGACGAGCCGTTGTTAGAAAATATCTGCCTTACAATTCGCATAGCCCGAGGCTCTTCGTGTCTATCGCAACGAGGAGAATGCCGCCGAGACCTTTCCTTGTCCTCTAAATGTCTAGAACGAGAATGGCTATGTGATTTGGCCCTCTCACGCCGGTGTCGTGACCCTTTTCGGTGCTCTTTGGCTTTTTCTGTATGGTCGGTCCTGCTTTTTCTCTTTTCATCTCGGTGTCTGTGGTGTTTGTGAGAATGATCATGTTTCTTTTCGCAGCAAGATCTGCCCTGCAATGATCTACCGCGAGGTTTTGCATCTGGTTCATGATCATGGTTCTCCTCCCTGTCTTTAGAAGAATAACTGTGTCTCCTACTAGTCCGCCCCATAGCGCACTTGCAAGCTGAGGTTTGTGCAGAGGTGGTATAGCGAAGCTTATTTTTGAGACTTCCGCCTAGGCTGCTATCGTCTGAGCCGTGGCTGTAGCTTTGTCGGTCTGGGCTGCAATTTCGGTGATCTGTATGGCTTGTATCGCTCTCTTCAACAAAAAGAGCCTCCTGTTCTTCGTGTAGTTGTAAATGATGCTCCATAGAAGTTATGTCTAAGCTCAGCCCGCAGTTTGGATAGCTGCACAAAAAGACAGACTCGGAGTCGTCGAAATTCGGCCAGGATTCGATCACCGAGCTGCGCTTTGAATGGGGGTAGGAAGAGGATACGAAGCTTTGACTTGTCGAGGAATCAAAGCCTTCGCGATGGGATGATTCCATGTGCTAGTTTGCCACAACAAAGTCAGTGAAAGAAAAAAAAAAAAAGGGACCGACTACGAAGTTCACCCATGGACCGCTTCTCACTAAAAGCCGAACAACACACACAAGACAACGACAAGGGGGAATGGTTGGCCCTGCCTTGTTGGTAACGTACAGTAGTACTATTCTGCTCTGTGGTATTAATCCTGGCCCAAGCTTTAGAGGCTTTAGACAAGGAATACCATTAAGCCAATAGACGGACCTCAACTTACCACGAGCATGACATACTCAGCCCCTTCAAACCCACAGAATGGGCAAACGAGAGGGTATTGATATGTAAACATCTATAAAGTCGCAAGATTAAGCAAAGAGCGAATAGAAAGAGAAGCAGGCAACTCTACAGGAGATGCGAAGAAAAAAGGGCGCGATAATTGCTGACTAGCCAGAAGCAGCGATGCGAGCATAGGGCGGAAAGTGCGTGAAGAACCGGCCGGCGATAGACAAAGATGAACAGGAAAAACATGAGAGAAGTATGGATGAAAGGAAAAGAGGCAAAGGTGTAGCAGACAGGAAAGAAGAGGACTAAAAAGGCTTCACGTGCTCTTGTAAATTAGAAGAAAAAAAAAAAGTACAAGATTTTGTCCCATAAACAGAAAGAAGAAGGTACGCGTAGATGCACTACACGAACAAAAACAAGGCAAGTACATCCAGACACAGCAGCCATCGTCACAACCGCAACCACTGCTTCGACTGATGCAAGTTACAGCAGTTGCTCGTTTGCTTGATCCCACTTTCCCTACGCCAGAAATACGCTGTTCCACCACAAATTCGTATGCAAAGAAGACAATCAAGCGCTTATGTGAGCCCGGTTGTCCACTTTGCACCTTGGATCACCAAAATCTATCGGCTAGCTGCAAATGACCCAAGCCAACCACGGCTGCACACATGGTATACCATGTACTGCCCATTTGAAAATCTGTGGGCCTTGCGCGTTACACCCTAGCCGAGTATTCCAGTCGATATTTCCATGGTACAAGCGAGGTTACGGCAACGTCTTCTGCACTTTGAATCAAAACATGGCTTCCTTTGGACTTGCTTCCTATAGACTTTTGCCCTATTTCTTGCGGTTTGGCAGGGCCTTGGCGGCCGGCTCGGGGGCCAGCTCTTTCTCGAAGGGGATGAAGGCAGGGGCACCAGGGATATACTTGCGGAGGGGCTCGGGGATGTTGATGCCCTATCGTTGGTAGCAAATATTTGTTAGTAAGCAGGTTGACACAAATACAGCAGTCGTATTGCGGCTTTCTTGTTCTCACCTCGGGCGTTTGGTTGTTCTCGATTATGCATGAGAGCGTTCTCGTCGTCGCCGTAAGCGTCGAGTTCAGGCAGTGGACATATTTGATGCGGACTGCAACTTGTCAGTAATCATGCGTGCCGCGAACGAAAAGAAAAAAGAAACAGGCGTCCTCACCATCAGTCTGTGTCTTGGCTCCAAAACGGATGTCTAGCTCGCGTGATTGGTAGTCCAGGCAGTTGGAGCACGAGACAAGCTCACGGTACTCGCCCTGGTGGCTGTTTGGGGGAGACTGGTCAGCACAGGCAAAAATTCATGGAAAACGTCAAGCAACAGGAAAGGCAGCAGCCAGCCGAGAATACAAGAAACTTACGGAAACCACGCCTCTAGATCGTATTTCTTTGCCGCAGCATTGTTCAGCTCAGAAGAGACGATGGCCACGACACGATACGCCAGCCCCAAGGACTGGTAAAACTCCTCAGAGCTGTTGATCATTTCGTCAAATGTCTCCCATGACTTTTCAGGGTCTGTGAGCACAAACTGCTCGACCTTCTCAAACTGGTGGACACGGAAAATGCCCCAAGCATCTTTACCGTTGCCCGCCTCGCGGCGATAGCAGGTAGAGTACCCGGCATACTTGAGCGGCAGCTGAGAAGTCAGCAGCCACTCGCCAGCATGGAAAGCGGAAATAGGCTGCTCCGAGGTAGCAATGAGGTACTTGTCGTTCTGGGGCTCGCCATCCGACACTTTGTACAGCTCATCGTCAAACTGAGACAGCTGTGAGGTCTTGGCCATGTAGTCCTTGACCATCATCTGAGGAGTCTGAAGGGGCGTGTAGCCCTTGTTGTGCAGAAACTCGAGGCCGTAGTTGATCAAGGCCTGGTTAAGGAATACACCCCACTTGCGCAGGAAGTAGCCACGGTGGCCCATGACCTTGACACCACGTTCCGGGTCGTAGCCATCTAGCCGAGCAAGAACCTCATGATGAGACAGCACTGGCTTCTTTTCGATGTTGTACCCCTCGGGCGCCCACGTGCGGATAGTCTCGTTGTCATCCTAAGTGACGATTTTATGTTATCATGAATTGCTCCCCCTGACAACAATAGGACTCCAAACGGATACCAAGACTTACCTCAGTCATGGACACGGGGACAGACGAGTGGACAATGTTGCCCACAGTCCGGACCTTGTTGCGCAGAACAGCCTGCTTCTCTTCGGCTGCATTCAAGAGCTCCTTCTTCTCCTTTTCCAAGGCAATCTTCTGCTGAAGGAGTTCGTCGGCGTTTTCCTTTGCCTTCTTCTTAGCGCCAATTTCCTTTTGGACGGCATTAATCTTGCTGCCAAGCTGGGTGGCGGCTGTGTCATGTGTCAGAGGAAGAACAGCCGGTTGTGAGTCTCAACAGGCGAGACTGTGGGGAAGGGAGAGGGGTCGGGCCGTTGTATTTGGTGCAAGACTGACCATATAGAGCTACAGTGAAAAAGAGAGGTTTGGTTAGCTTACAAACTTCAAGACATGTCCTCGCGGGGTAATAGCTAAACAAGACTCACTCTTTCTGTGATCCTGCCACAGTTCGATGATTTCATCAACAATTTCGGCGGAGGCGCCGCTGCCTGATGTTAGCCTTCCTTCGATTCACCTTCCGGATGTGCTAGGCAGAATAGATGAGCCAGGAGGGAACAAAAGAGAAAGGTAGTTCACTCACCGAGCCTTCTGAGACGCACGGATGGCGTCGGGGTTACCGCCCCTATCGTGAGATGTTGTGATTAGCTAGGCTATCCATGAGCGTGAGATGACGTTGCAAAGGTGTTTGAAGACGAACCGCTCAGTAATGAAGTCCTGGATGTCAAGCATTGTACGATTGGGTCGAGCGATAGGAACTCGGTAGTTCGGTAGAGCGATTCAAGATGTGAGTGTTCAAGATGAAAAAGAAAGGTTTAGCTTCAGGCAAGGCTACAATACCGCGACGCGCACCTTCTGTATCGAGGATAGGAATTTCTCAGGGCACTAGATCTTATCTGGTGACTCAGGAGGCTAATCGATTCCCATCGAGCACAAGGCAGTTGCTTTTTTCTTTCCAACAAGGCGCGGGGGTGGTGGTACAAAGCCAAACAGCCCAGGATTGAGGGGCAATTTTTGACAGTTTTTTTGCAGGGGCTCGTACACAGGACAGATAAGGGTTGTTTGTGCCGTAAGACTAGGGTTTAATGTCAATGCCGTATCACACAGCCATGGTCATGAGAGATGGAGAAGGATGGTTGTTTCATAGACTGGACAACACGAGCAATATAGAGCGACTATTAGGACGTATGAAAGTTCTGCCATACATCGCCTGGCATGAACATGAAACCAGTAGACGGATGATGACAGGCGAATGTGGGAAACTTGCCGATGTAAAGCATGAAGCCCAAGGTCATGTGCACCAACAAACGCAAACATGCATACATCGAGTAGAGTAGAGAATACGTGTAATGTATATTAAGCCTGTTAAGCTGCTCTTTAAATCAAGTCTGAAGAAAACATACGGAGTACAAGTAATTAGTGAGCAAATATTAGTTGACAACAGAGGAAACGCAGAAACAGCCAGTCAGTCATGATGTAGACAAAGAAAAAAGAGGAATAAATGGCACATCAATAAAACAAATTCAGGCTTGAACCCAGATAGTGGCTCTCGCCATTGTGGTATGAAAGAGTACAAGAAGCACGGAAATGGATAGTGAAATCTGAGAGGGACCCAGGGAGCAAGCTAGCTATACATTTGCAAGGGCATGGCAAGGCTCACTGAGCATAGCAGCAATTATCGTCGGGGGGGGGGGGGGGGGGGGAAAAAGACCAATTTTTACC
>JAZBQP010000438.1:0-15228 GCA_038407015.1 Ceratocystis ficicola | reverse complement strand
TGAGTAGGTCGGTCACCGCCCTTTTCGGAACCGCGCAGATGTAGTTGCTAGGAATAATTTTGGTTTCAATGGCTTCCTCTGCAATCCTCCTCGCAATCGCTCTTTCCAGGCCCTTACCCAGGGTTGGAAGGAGGGATATGAGTCGGTATCATAGGGTTAGTATAAACAAACCCTAATTTTGTGTCTCTTGGTGCAAAATAACTCTCGAATTCCCAGGGAAAAAGCAACGTGGCGCAGTGGAAGCGCGCCGGGCTCATAACCCGGAGGTCCCTCGATCGAAACGAGGCGTTGCTACGTCACATCTCTTTTTGTCTGAATGAGTGAGACATTCACTGTTCCTCCTTTTCTTTTTTGTCTTGGTCAAGCCATTCTACCGACAATTTGCCACAATCTACCCCCAACTCAACGTCTGCAGATTTATGGCCTGTAACACTAACACAGCGCTCATCATGACTCATGGCCAAATTAGGAAAGTGCACTAGGGAGTCGGGCTATCCTGAATGCTGCTGGCGTTGATTGGCCAAGGATAAGTTGGGTTTAAAATGCTGGGCCTTCTTCATCTTTCGGCTTGAGACTTTTTGTCATTCTTCATCATCTCACATCACCTCATACCCTCCAAAGAGGCACACTAAAAACCCTCCTCTGTGAGCAGGCCTCTTTTCCAACTTTCTTCCCTCCCCCTCTCCTTTTACCAGAGGTCGTGTCCTCTGCTAGTTGCAAAGGGCATTTCTTAGGGCAGCTCTCGTGTCTACTTTAGACTCCGTCACATTAGAAACTTCGGCCTCCTCAGAAAGAGGCCACCTTAAATTGCCTCCATGGCCTTCAGCAAATTTATTACCGCCTTCACGATGTTCCAAGCAGAGAGACACTTCTTCCGCCCGGCGCAATGTCGGAACGGATGGTCTCCAGTCCAGTAGCCTATCACCATTCCCATCCATCGACAGTATCAACAGCGGTAGTCCCATCATCACCACGGACACAAACCCCATTAGCAATGACAACTACAGTAGCTCTGGTCCTGGCGTCCTTGTCCAAGGATTTGTTGATTCCGATTTCGCTACTCCCAGTGCAACAACCACTACATCGTCAACTTCTAGTTCTTCCAACTCTAGCCCAGTTGTGGCGCTTGAGCTGAACTTTGACGTCAATGCTTTGGGAGGAGCCAACGAGTCTCATTGGACAGCTGACGCCCTCCAGGCCTGTGAATTTTCCAGTGCTGACATCCTCAACTGTGAGTCTTAGTCGATGTGAGCGGCGGTGTCTTTATGGGCGCGAAGGGATCCCAATACATCCACAACCAACGGTCCTAACAACAAGAGTTCATGTTTGCTGACTTTTTTTTTTTGTGAACTGTAGTACCGTTTTCAGATTTCAGTGGCAATCTTGATGCCTTTGACCAGGAATCTTCATTTCTATTAAATGACCTGTCTGCCTCTATAAACCAGTTCACCTCTTCTGATTTCCAGTTCCCCTCCCTGTCTGCACCTGCCTCTGCCCCTCCGGTTACTATTACAACGGACATTCCCATGAACCACATCTCCTTTGCCCAAACCCAAATATCACTTAACAGCAGTGTTAGGTCTTCTGCTTCGTCCTCCGTTTCCCCTCCACCTTGCGACCCGCCCCCTACGGGCGCTTCTGGCATCATCATCCGCAACGCTTCTCCTGTTGCTGCTGGCAAGTCTGGTCGTAAGCGTAATCGCACCTCTGCCAATCTTGACGATGAGGACAACGAGGACGAAGCCGCTGTCGTGCGTCGCCAGAAGAACACACTAGCTGCGCGAAAGTACCGACAGAAGCGACTGGACCGTATAAAAGAGTTGGAGGATGCCCTAGCTGAAGTCACGGGAGATCGTGACGATCTCCGAATCCGACTGGCTCGCCAAGAGGCCGAGACTAAGGCTCTCAAGGCCTTGATGGCACAGCTAGCGCCAGCAGCATCCGTGATTACGACCGCGCCAAGTGTTACGGCCAAGGAAGATTAGAGTTAGGGACAGCGACAGAATTGGCAAGAGAAAAGAATAGTCACAGGAAGGGAAACAGGACGTTTGTGTTGGTGTATTTGTACTTTGAATAGCGGTGATGGATTGCTTGGCTTGTTGGATTGGATCAACTACTTTATCATTGATTGGATATTGTCATGGTTAATTGAGACTTTTTTTTCTTAAAAAGAGATTCGTACAATTGATGTGGGAGGGTGAAGCACACCATAACAGTTGTATGCATTGTCAATACTCGACACATTGTTGCCAGAGCATTACGCCGATAACCCTAACCCCTGATGCCTCGAATTGGTTGCTACGGAGTATCTGGGATTAAGGCTTCGATGCTACCACTTTGAATGCCTTTTTCATGCTGTGATTGGTCCAGAAAAAGACTCGCCCCACCTAACGCCTGGCCTGTATTGGGAGTCTCGCTTTGATGATGTGGCGTTAGTGAACAGCTGCTTGTGTATTACAAGCCTTCCTCTTTCTCTACTGTGCGCGTCGTCTTGTCTTGAAACTTGGTTTATACCTGTTGGAAAGCCGAGCTACACTCATATCAGGCTCTTTATTTTTCTGCATGTTTGCTTGCTAAAAGCCATGTCAGATATTCACACAACAACCGCAGCTGCTGTTTTCGCGCCCGTTGGTAACACGGCGCAGAATCTCCAGCAGCAGCAACAGCTACAACTACAGCTGCCACAACCACTGCTAAAGCCACAACCAAATCCTATGCTATCCGGAGCTCTTGGCACAGACAATGGCGTGCGGCAAGGTGTGGGCAAGGACAAAGAGGTTGCAGGACAAGAAAAGTCATACGGGGCAGAAGAGCATCGGCTAGCTGGCGAAGAATCGGAGCCAGAGCCAGAGCTAGGGCCAGGAACGGGGTCTATATACACCCCCAACAACGATGATGGGCAAGTTGTCGACAAGCCGTGCGGCCCGCCGCCGCCTACCAATGTGACATACCCTACCTTTGAGGCTGCGCATACGGCAGTGGTGCAGCATGCTGAAGCATCGGGTTATGCGCTGGCCATCCGCCGCAAGTACCCAAACAAAGCCAAGTTTACGCGCGTCGACTTCAAGTGCTCCAAGGGCGGCGAGCGGCGCATGGTGGTGCGCGACGGCGAGGAAGTGTCGGTGCGTGCAGTAGACACGCAAGCCGGCCGCCGGCGACAAACGCCCACGCTGCGCTCGGGCTGCCCGTTTGTCTTCAAAATTGCGTACAACTACAAGTACAATTCGTGGCAAATCACATACTACTCCGACCCGAAGACGCGCGAGCACAACCATGGCTTCGTCCAGCCCGTGGCTTTTGCGCCGTATCGGCAGAAAATTATAGCGCTTTACCGCGACCATATCGTTGAGAAGCTAAGCTTGGGCATGAAGCCAACCAACATTGTGTGCACGATCCCAGAGGTCCACCGACATCTCATTATGAGTCGAGACATTCGCAACTTGGCGGTGCGCGAGAAGGTTTTGCAGAGAGATAAGATACTGGAAGAAGAGCAGTCGGATGACCGGTAGAGGGGGACATGAGGGAGGGAAGAGGGGTGAGATAGAGGACAAAAAAAAGAAGGAGAGCAAAAAAAGCAAAAAAGATATCCTGTAGGAGGTTCGCGCGTTTTCTAGATGATCTAGAGCACTGGGAATTGAGCCCAATGCGGGGGTCGAACCCGCAACCTTGAGATTAAGAGTCTCACGCTCTACCGATTGAGCTAACCGGGCAGTATTACGGGATTTCCGTGAGGAGAGGGAGCAAAATGGACCGAAAAAGCGGGGAGCGGAGCGGGGGTAATATTTTAGACACCAATGAAAACTCCTACAACCCTCGCAAAATATGTAACCCTAAGAGACCCTTAGGTTTCACATTACATGATGCTAGATAACAACGACAGTGAACAACTGGAACGCGATGACGCGACGGCCGACGCCTCTGCGGCGCTGACAAAGTAGAAAGAGCGCAGGAGGCTGTCGGCCCGTTCAAGCCAGAAACCGACGAGACGGTCGCCGCAGTGGCGCGGGTCATGGGCGCAGCCCCCCGGGGAGATGCACTTCAAGAAAGTCAACTCCGGCTGGTCCTTCATGGCCCCCAAAAAATCACCACTGATGAGAATATGCTGAAGGCCAAACAGGTGTGTGGTGCGTCCAAATGCGAACTAAGCAATCAATGGACCCCGCACGCCTCAAAGGCCTCTCGGACTTTTATGTTGTCGGCAAAGATGGCCCGGAACCAACCAATAATGAGCAATGGTTCACCAGCCAGATCGCAAAACAGACCGGTGGTGAGGTCAAGTTTGTTCGATGGTAGTTTGAGGCGGTCAAATACAAGGACGTCGCACTGAGAATCGCCGTCGACATGCCCGAGGGCAAGAAGCTTCCCAGCAACACAACTTTCGAAGGGAGCGACAATGAGTGCCAGGTCGTCAGATGCCGGGTCCCCTCCATCCCGCTGTGCCGAGAAAAACCAAGATGCAGACTCTGCGGAAACCCAGCCCACAAAGAGAAGAACCACATTGGGCCTGCCAGACCCTGCCTGACATGCGGCACTAAGGGCCATGCCCCCGGAAACGCTACCTGCACCAAAGGAGCCCGCGCTTAAAGCCCAAAGCCCTCAGAGACCACTGTACAACCAGCAACTTCAAGGGTGACAAAGAGGCCAGGTCGAAAAAGCGCACCCGGGGCGACCCTGCCCTGCCATCCGACTCCCCCAAGAGAAAACAACGTCATTCCCAGCAACTACGTCTGCGCGGTCCATGAGAGGGCAGTAACTGATTTACTCATTGATTTTTTGAGGCAGGATAGAGGTCCGGCAGCGTACCGAAGAGTTCCAGACGGCGAGAAAGAGTGGGAAGATTTTGAGGCGTGGTGGAACCAACAAACAGAAGGGATACAAAGAAAACGACAACATGCCCTGTGGGCATCCCTTCCAAGTCGACCACTCCAAAGGTCTAAAGAGAGCCGAGCTCGGCTATATTCTGACAGCCAGGGCTGGACACGGCGATTGTGATGACTACCACACCAGACTCAAGCACGATGTGACACCGGGCTGCTCGCTCGGTGGGAAAGAAAAAGACCGCACTCACTGGTGGACGTGTAAACGGCAGAGGTTGAGGGGGTGAGTTCAGAGGATTGGAGTGTGGAGAAGAGGGGTTTGGAGAAAAATACCACCGGGAGGATACGGGAATGTCGAGGTGGGTCCAATGTGACCCGGCTCCCCTCGTCGGGGAGATAGAAAACCGCGGCGGTCAGTCGGGAGGTCTAGAGGACGAGACCAGTGAACCACGCCGGGGCTGGAACCTTGTGCCTACAGTCGCTGGCCTCTTTTGCTAGGTAGTTTCTCACGATTGGAGGCGCAGGCCCAAAAACACCAGGCCGGCCCTGGAATCATCGCGAGCCTGCCTTCGGGCCATACTGAGCCAAGAACCTTTTGGTGTCTACACCGGGTCCTTTATCTGGTCACAGAAGATTTTCGAAGCTCACGCATTCTCGCAATTGCCGACCACCCAAGGGGGTCCTGGATGGCGACATCATCCAAGGTTCAACTTGTCTAGGACGCCGCCGTATTGACAGCTTTCGCTAGTTAGGGTAGACGTTAAATACAACGACAACAATGGTTAGAACATGGACGAAAATTAACAGGAGACAAAAAAAGAGAAGTGGTTGGTGTTTGTTGAGGGTTGGGGTATGGGCAAATGAAGAGTGCCTTTCTTTTGTTTTCTTCTGTCGGTAAAGGCCAATCTAAATGTGGATAACTGTGGGAATACCGGTGACCGTACTCAAACCCCTTCTGCCTACAAAGGTGGTGAATTCGGTCGTGTAGGTAATGTCTGGCTTCTATTCTCCATCTATTGTAAGATGCGGTCTGTCATAGCAATAGAGATCGACTCGGGCCAGTGCGGTGTGGCATGTGCCATGGCTTAGTCACCCCTATTCTGCCACTATCATGGACCACATTATGGACCCTATTTTTCTAAGAAAAGGGTTATACTGTTGTGTTGTTCACCGTTGGGTCTAAGCTCTATCTTTTTTATCGACAGGCACCGTGCTGCTCTCTCTTTTGACAGTTTCAGCTGGATGATGTGTTTGCCACTTTTTTTCTTGCTTTTGTGAGGCTGGAAGCGCATGACAAAAAGGAAAAAAAGCCCCAAAAAAGTACGCTATGACGGGTTTGAATAGAGAGGGATGTGAATAGCATTACAAAAATAAGACAGGGAGAGAAGGGCAGCGCGGCGCCTCTAGCTGTGTACTAGTATTGGCCGATCTCGATCCTTGGGCAAGTACAGACAGGTTAGACGAAGGCAGCACGCCGGGCATTGAGGATAGGGAATTCCGATGAGAGAGAGGTGTGACTCGAGATAGGTTGTTCTGGGCCAGAGCCCACTGACGGCACTTAGGAGGAAAGGAAGCCTCAGGAAAGCGCCAAAGAAGAGGAAGGAAAAGCCCGGCCTTGGTTATCTTTTTTTTTTCTTTGGTGGGGACAGGAACCGCTAGAAGCGGGCCGTTGTCAGAGGAGGGGGAGTTTAGTACCCAAGTCCGGAACATGCATGCATGTATTGGAGGTTAGGTGCTGCAGATATGACACGAGCGAGGCTAGATAGGTCAAGAGCTCTACGCGCGGACGCTAAGAGAATGGAGGAGTCCGTAGTTAAGGGCGACTCTTTTTTTTTCACTTTTCTTCTCTCTGCTTCCCCGTAGCGCCGGCGATTGGCTAGTGCGAAAAACAAGCCAAGAAACAAGCCAAAGCGCGAAGTGACGAGATGCCTTTTTCTTGGCTTGAGGTTGGGAGGGAAGCTGAGGCTCAATGAGCGGAGGAGTGGAGCACTGAGGGGAGGATCATCAGCCCAGGTGCAGGAACAGCGCAGCACAGCAAGAGTGATAAGCAAGGGACAGGAACAGGGGCACGGTGCAGCAAGCCGCTGATCAGAGACGCAGAGAGACATAGGGAGGCAGAGAGAGATGAGGGTACAGAGGGCAGAGGGCTGATTCCCGCCCAGGCCCAGGTCCTGTACCAAGCACCACAAACAAGGTCTCGCTTACGATAAGCAACGAACACTAGGAAAAACAAATCGAGTTCTGGCAGGAAGAAAGGAAAAGGAACGAGAAAAAGAGTTTTCTCTTCTTTGTTGCAGGTTTCGAAACACTAGAGCCGTCTTGGTTGACGTGTTTCGGAGAGGATAGGGCATATAAAAGGCCTTGTTATTGTGCAAGGAAGCCCAGGTGAACACACAGAGACAGACGAAGAAGTGGAAATATGGGACTTGGATCTTCTTCTCTTCTGCCCCTGCTTGAGGCCTTGGCCTTGTCCACTTTGGCTTCCACTTTGACTGTGTCACAATTTGTCTCTCTGCTGCTTCTCTCAGTCCAGCGCGCACCTGCATTGCGTTGGTGTCGGTCAGGTTGCGCAGTGGTGTTTGCGTCGTCCTGGCCTAGATTGAGTCTGGGGCAGATCTGGACTAGTGGCTGGAGCAGGGAGCTTCCGCGCAATGGTAAATAACACGCGGCCCCCGGCTATAGAGCGACCTGGCTGCTTTGTTTCAAGAGAGGGGAAAGGGCGACGACGATACAACGGCGTTGCTATCGTGGAGACGGGCTTTTTCCTACGGCTAGCCATTGTAGAAAGCCGGGCCGGGAGATGGCGCTGCAGATGACGTTAGGTGTGGCTATAGTAGGAGACGCAGACGGGCTATCCTGTGCTAAAAGCAGCGTGCGGCCCTGACTAAATGACTCGGGTGTAAGCACTACTCGTACGCACGCGTGAGGAAGAAAGCAGGGAAAGAGGCAGTTGGAGATGCGAAGCAAAATTTTATGTGTTAGGGTTAGGGAGGGCCGCTGTGCTGGCATGAAGACAGCTGCTGGCAGGTGGCGGGCTAGCACAAGTGGACAGACACAGTGGCGAAACAACGCTTCTGACCTGGGTTTGGTCTGTGCAGGTTAGCCGGTTTGAGATAAATTGAAGAGAGGACAAGAGAGATTTGGCCAAGTTTATTTCTTTTGTCTCATTTGGAGGGGGAGGGGAAAGTGGAGGATTTTCTTTTCTGCCTCGCAGCCGCTGTTTCTCCTGCATTGAGATTGCCAGCTCTTCCTGTAACGCCGAGCGAGATGTTGAGATGGATTTGGCCTGGAAGAGACAGAGGAGCAGAAAGGAAGGAGAAAAAAAAAAAAAAGACTCGTGTGCTTTCTTTTGCTGCCGTTCCTTGGCTCACCTGAATTCCCAGCGCTGTCCAGCCAGAAGGAGGGCTAGAGACAGCGACGCGACGCCGACACCGAGGACGCTGCTGCTAGCGGTATTAGTGTTCGCTTCACAGCCTCCGCCTGTTGTTTGGTTCTCAGGGGTCATCAGGAGCGTCATCAGGGCCTCTCCAGGGCATCTCCAGGGCTCTGCCCCCTACAGCAAGCAGCAGCAACAGCAGCAGCAAAGCCAGACAGGCGACCAAGCAGCACGAGACAGGGTAAGCTAGACCAAGTGCAGATTTAAAGTGGAGCAAATACAAAGAGGAAGGGAGAGACAGAAGTGGGCCTGCCAAGGTTGGGAGTATCCAGTGTAAGGTTAGCGCCAGGGGCCAAGGCCTGGTCTAGACTTAGGATGGCTAGGACCGACCTTGCCAGGCTGGCTGGACTAGACTAGACCAGAGGCGGGGGCTAGAAAGGGGAAAGCTGGCGATCGTTCCATGCCCTGTCAAAGAAAGAAAGGCGGACAGAAGGCGGAAGGGACGAGGTGGGGAAGGGCTTCTAGCCATCCCTTGAGAGAGGGCGCCAACAGCGCGTGGTAGTGAGGTGCTGTGGATGGGCTGCACTGAAGGTTGTGGTTGGCTAGATATGGAACAGACCAATAGACCGAGCCGCGGATAGGAAGAGGGATGCAATATTGGACGAGAGATAGAAACGCAGAAACAGGACAAAGGCAAGCAGCAAACAGACTCTGGGACAGGCGGCGAGAGAACTGACAAGTGGGTGCAGTGCACTAAACTTGTACTGGCCAAAAGTAAACAGCCATTTTGTGCCATCCATCTGTTGGCCAGAGCGCCAACCGAGACTTTGTTTTGTGGAAATAAGCCAATAAAAGCAGAATAATTAAATGGAGCCGGGAATAACACAGTAGGTGGGCACCAAAAAGAACTTGGCACTAAAAGCAGCATAAACTACAGCGCCCCGCAGGCCTAAAAGGGGCCTAGGAGATGTCTAAAAAGGGCGAGAAAACGGCTCGAATAGGGCCTGGAAAAGAGTGAACCAACGGGCCTAACCAAATATGCGTGAAAATCACGAGAGCCCAGGAGAATAGTAAGGAAAGAGAATGGGAAAAGCCTAAGATGGTGGGGTGCTAAAATAGGCGCGGCAAAGGTACTTGGTGACTTGAGTGCGTCTTTGCTGAGGCGGCTGGCGACACCACCGGCGAGGAAGCTCTGTCCGACCCTCACGCCCTATGGCTAGACATATTTTGGCAAAAAAGCCAGATATTCGTGGGATAGTCATGGCGCCATCCTTCCTGTCCTGCCAGAGAAATCATAAAGGAAAAATATTGCTCGGCCTGTTCCTGTTCCTCTTCCTGTCTGCTGCCCTGGCCAGGGTTGGTGTTGGCGCTATTCACACCCTATCCTTGTCTGCAGCCCACGCCCACACTAAGGCAGCACACACAAAGACAACGCACACCTACGCGCGTCTAGAGGCTAGTTTTGGTCTGCTTGCGCGGCGTCCCTCTGCTTCATGTGCTTGCTGCTGGTCTGCCTGCGGTTGTCTAGACACACCCCCACCCCACCCCCATATCCTAATCATTCATTTTGGTTTCTGCTTGACCTGTGCCTGAGCCTGTGCCTGAGCCTGTTCTTCTTGGCCCTTGTGATGTTCCTGTCTGTTCCTTGTCTTCTCCTATAACGCCGGCTTTGTGACCTTCTTCGTTTCTCTTTTCCTTCTCAGCTCCTTTTCATTTTCCTTTTAAACTTCACAGTCCTTCTTTCTTGTGTTCACGCACGGTTCACAGAGCTCGCTCTCTTTTCTCTTCTTTTACCCATCACCAACAACAAAGTCCTTCTTTACATGTTGTTTGCACCCAAGCTCGACACATTGTCTTGAGTCTTTCTCTTCTTTCTTTCTTTTCTTATTCTCTCTTTTATACACCAACGTCGCCTCAGACACACAGCTTGCCGAAAGCCTGTCCTATACAACCATCTCAGACGAGACATTCATTCTTTCAGACAGGGCTACCCTCTACATTCAAGCTCAAAAGCAGCCCAGCTCCGCTCATCAACATGCAGCTCCCCTCCGTTATCGCCATCGCCGGCGCGCTCGCTCTCGGCGTGACTGCCTACCCTTCGCCCGCCTCTGGCCACGTCAAGGCCCATGACCAGTTCCACCAGCGCCGTGTTGCTGCTGCCGAGTCGCCCCTTGAAAAGCGTCGCATGAACGTTGAAGAGCAGGAGGAATTCTTCATTGCTAAAAAGCCCACTAAGGTGGTTGTGGCCGTCTCCACCACCCAAACTGCTACCATCACTCCCACCCCCAAGAAGGAGGACTCTTATGCAGACAGTGCCATCACCACTACCAAACCCACGACTACCACCAAGGCCGACAGCTACAACATCGCTGCCGCTGCATCCAGTGTTGTCTCGCAGGCTGTGGCCAAGGTGTCTTCGGCCCTGACCTCGACGTCAAGTGGCACCGCCAAGGAGTTCTGCGCCGGCTCCTCTTCGAAGAAGCGTGCTACCCTTGCCGACATCACGTACACGGGCAACACTGGAACAGATGACGACTGGGGCTGCAACATCATGGAGGTTGAGTGCAGTACCATTTCTCTGTATTCGTACACAGCCGTAGTCACTACCACCGATGTCGACCAGGACTACACTTGCGCCCACTGGAACAAGATTGGCCCTACCGGAGAGGTCAATGGCTTTTTTACTTCGGCTCTGACCTTCAGCATTTCTAAAGGACAGAAGAAGTGCTTCGCTTTTGATGCTAACACCCAGGGCGGCATGGCCTGCTCGGCTGGCTCGGAAGTTCAGACAACTACATACAGCCAGCTCGCAGGCACCTGGGCCGAGTACGACTTTGGCTCCACGACCAACAAAGGTAACTCTGGCTCGGATGTGTCCGTGTTGGTGGCGCAGGCTTACAACCAGACGTTCGTCGGCATGTCCATCACTAATCCTTCCGGCACCTTGTGCTCGTGGGTCAAGAGTGACGCCACCAACTACCAGGCCTACATGAAGGGCATGGAAGCTTTGGATGGTGTTGGCTGCACGGGATACTACAGCGGCTCTCTTAATATTGTTCTGGGAGACCGCTCGTAGGCCTCTTTCTCTCCTCTCCCTTGGGGCTTTTTCTCTTCCCTGGCGTGATGCTCAATAGCGAGACGTCACGCCTCAAGCCCACCTTCACGCCTGACGAAGAATGATGACAGCAGCAACTTCTCTCGATACCACCAGATTCTTGTTCTTATTTGCTTTTTTTCTCTTTCCTGAATATATCCTACTTGGTGCCTTCTACTTTCTCCCTTTCAAATAGTTGCTTGTCCGCGTTGTTCTCGTTGTGGAGGAGTAGGGATTTCCTTCTTTCGATCTTCTTTTCCATGGTGGTCTTCTGTCCGGGTTTATTCACTCGCTTTAACCTTTCTTTTTTATTTTTTATTTTCTCTCTGCCGTCGTCAGTCTTGGTCTTGCTTTTTTGCCTTTTTTTTTTCTCTTCTGTTGTATTATATTTAACCACATATAATTTCCCTTTGACTGATATATTTTTACTTTTTTGTCTCTTCGTCTTCTCAAGCCTCTATAAAAAGAAATGAAAAAAAACATGATATAATAGAACAGGTGAAGTCGTCCAATACTAGTTGTGCTTGTTTCTAGCCAATCACATGTTGTATTTTCGTTTCGGCTAATCACAGGCCGGAGAGCCTTTGCTGTAAGTCCGGCCATAAGACGGCGCATGACAACGGCTAATCAGCTGTCGTGGCCTTGATTGTGGGGGCCGTTCTCTTCTTCTTGTCATCCTCACGTCTTGGCAACAACAGTCTTGCACACAACTGCGTAGTGGGGGTTTCCTTCCTGCTGTTGTGCTGGCGATCCCTTCCGACATGGCCTTGTCCGTCTCTGTTTCTGTCTTGCGATCCCCTCCGTGTCTCGTCCAACGACGTCGTCTGATGACCCTCCTCCCTTATTTCCCTGCTTCCTTATTGCCTTATGCCCTTCTTTCTTTTTTCTCCCTTCTCTCCTTTTTCCATTCTTTTCATCTCAGTGTCCCACATGCCTTCCATTCTCGTCTAGTCCTGCGGCACAGCAGCATACATACATACACATATACGGTGGCTTTTTCCCCAGTTATTTCCCCAGCGTTCTTTTCTTAGACGTGCATCAATTTCATGCCTTCTGTCATCCACAGATGCATGACCAAAGTATGTGCCTTAATTTAGGCTCCTTAGCCCAAGTACCGAGATCTAGCATACAAACAAATCATGCTTTTCGCTTCTTTAGGAAACACACAACGAAATAGAAGCAAGCAACGAATGAAAACCCAATAAAAGCACTTGAATCTCGGCGTCTAGGCACGGTTAACGCTAACAGTGGCTGTTATGCAGGGTAGGCCTTGGTGTTTTTGCCGTCCTGCAACGACCTTGTGCCTCACACCTTGAAGCCGCCTGTCCGCTTCTGAATGATCCCCCTAGGATCCACCTCATCCGACACCTTGCGAGCGAGCCGCTGGCTCTCCGGGCCATGACGTGCAAATATATCCTGCGAGCGGAAGCCATCATTCATAAACAGTGGCCGGGTCGCATTGGGGATCTTGCCTTAAGCCACGAGCCTGTCAATCGCCGAGCTCATATTGTCAATGGTCTGCTGTAGCTGCTGCCCCAGATCTCGCCGACGGGCTGGGCCCAGACCGTAAGGTAGTCACAACACCAAAGTTGTCGCCACCGCCAGGGAGCACTTTCCATGGATCGGGGTTCTTGTCGGCACTAGTAGTTGCCACAGTGCTGTTAATCAGGACGATCTCGTGCTCGAGCACGTTGTTGACTGCCTAGCCATAGAAGAGAAAAGGAATGGTGATTCATGATGATGAATGGGCGGGGGGTGAAGAGAGAGGAAGAAATAAAGACGCGGTATCTGGGGAAGCGAGTAAGCGGGAAAGCGGAAGTCCTGATGATGGCAATTTGGCAGCAAGTTAAATGGTATAGGTGCCGAATGCTGAATGATAATGCTGATGTCGATGCTGACGCTAATGACGAACAAACGGAAGTAAAGTAAAAGCAGATGAACAAGCTGTGTGAGAATGAAGGACAGCCACCTCTTTTGTCTATTGGCCAACAGAAAACTTACAGAGAGATTAAGAGATGGGTGTACAAGCCCAAGATCTCGGGTTTCACCCAAGGATAGATATCCACAGGGCTCAGCCAGTTCTTATGCCATCTTCTAGCACATCTTCCGCAAGTCCGCTTGAAGGTCTACAATATTTTACCATTTTAAGCCTCTGTATTGCAAATTAGAGTTACTGAGATGTGGTTCTGTTCCCCTCTTTGCCATGTCTTGAAGCTACTTTCGCGTTTAGTAGGCCATCAATAGAGAATCGACCACTCCGTCTAGCAGGCCTACGTTCTTGTCCCTTGACCAGCTCCCTAAAACCCTTGGTTGTCTAACAATATAGCTGGACTCTCCCCGCTACATCTATACCTTGCGTCTATGGCTGTGCCCCTTCATCTTAATACAATTGCTGCATCCTGCTTGAGCATCGGCTTCCGCATTTGCTCTTTGTTCGCTTCTTTTGCTTTCTCTTCCCTGTTCTCAAGCTGACTCCCCTTTGCTTTCACATCCTTTCGTCTTCTTTTTGTCCTTTGCTATTCAACTCGCTTCTTAGCCTTAGCGCTTGGCTCGTTAATACTTGTTGCTAATATAATTCTCAAGCCCACTAGAGAGATATATACCAAAGAGACCAACGAGCATATAAGGAGGATCATCGCCGGCAAGGTAAGCTCCGCGTCTTAGCTCTACACCAACAAGCGACGAGTGCCGTAATGTTCTATAAGGAGGCAAACTCCGACACCAAGTTTTCTACCAGTACCGGGTATACAAGGTATGAAGATAGCTGCAGGGTAGTACAATGCCTCCGAGTGCTTAATAATGATCTATGGTTGAACGTCTCCGGGTCCACTTGGGCCGTATAGTAGCAAAACATGGCGTCTTAGGCATCAGGGGAGGGAGCCTTGGCAACCGTGACTACACATTATACGCTGATGGGTTTCTCAACGATAACCCACAACCTAAGCACCTTTTTTCTTTTTCTTCTATTTTAGTTCGGGTGCTAGCTCCTAGACAATTTTTGCTGAAGTCACCACCGCAATTTGTTCTCTTGGTGTTACCCTTGTGCATCTACAAATGGCGGTGTTCAGTAGGGTAATCACACGTCTTGATCCTTGAAGCAGCCATGAGATTCCCCAATATCCTTCCGCTTTTCTGGTGGCCGCTGGGCGTGGATGAGACAGAAGCCAGCCCCCTTTCTAGTGATCTGCCACAGTCAGCAGGTTGTCACAGGACAGGGGAGTGCAAGACAAACAAAAACAAAAGTGTGGACTGTGTGAACCCTCAAAATTCAGTCCTGAGCACGAAAATGGACTCCATGAGTCGAGCGGTGTCGCGGCGATGAGGAGTTGGCGATCCCAAAATATGTCGTGAAAAAGAGGGCGAGTCGAAGACGAGGTAATCCTCAAGGTTGGGTAAGGCCCCATAGCTCATTGTCAAAATCCATGACGGCATCAAAGGAGAAGAAAATAATGAAAAATGCTTATGTGTGTCATAGGCGTCGTGCTCCAGCAGCTCAGGAGATGGGGATACATTGGTTGCCTGGTGTTTTTGGCCTACGGCCCTGTCCATATGTCGAGAAGTCTAAGAGGTCAACGGCTATCGACACGAGGGGCTGATCTCAGCAGAGTACGCGGGTTTTGTCCCGGAGGAAAGGCTGCGGCCAAGAACTTGAACTTGAACTTGAACTTGAATATATGTAACGTCTACGGAAATCACAGAGATCAAACGACGCCGGACTGGTTGCCGGACAGAATTAACCCTCTGCAAGGTTCACTAAAGAGGTTTGCCGAGCGGAGCGCCATTGCTCCTAAGTTACCTTGTTGCTCGTTTCCGCTCTACCGCGGTTGAAGTCGAAAGGAATAAAAAAAGAGGGAAAATAGAATGAACGAAAACAACTAAACATCAAACCAAGAACAAAGAACAAAACAGCGAACGGGACGTAGAACGAACACAAAGGGAAA
>JAZBQP010000043.1:0-106592 GCA_038407015.1 Ceratocystis ficicola | reverse complement strand
GGGGGGGGGGGGGGGGGGGGGGGGGGGGGGGGGGGGGGGGGGGGGGGGGGGGGGGGGGGGGGGGGGGGGGGGGGCCGCTAGAGATGGGCAGTTTGTCAGTTTACAGCGCTGTGTAGTGGCCAGTAGCCCGCTGTAGTTGCTGCTCAGCAAGGCTCATCGAGGCCAGGTTTCCTTTGATTCAGTGGCTCGACGTCACCTGGTATTTACCGAATCACATCTTCTCGCCTATAAAAACAAGCAACAGATAAAAATACCACGCATAACTAGGCTTGCTCTCTCCTGGTCTTTTGTCTCTCCGTTCGCCTGGAACCCAACCCGGCATATAAGCTCTGTACGCTCTTGTGTCTCTGTTTCTAATCTTGGACGCTCGCTGTATGCACGTTTCCTTCAAGCCTTTAGGCAGTATCGGCTGCGGTTTCGGCTATCTTGCAAACCCGTCTACAAAGCCAAGATCAAAGTTAAACTCCACTCAGAGTCAGTTTCTCAACCGCCAAGGTCTTAGCCTTTAGATTGCTGGCCATGCAGCCATTTCTGGGTGTCCGTTGATCGACAACCCCCAAACCCTAGTGCCACTAGATAGATAGGGTTTGGAGCATCATCAGTAATCGGCTCAAGTTAAACCGAGGAGGCATCCCGGCTAATGAACAACATGTGGAGGCAGCAAATAAATACTTGCAGCATGTATTACTTGAACGTGAAACACCAGTCTTTTGTTCGCAACTCCAAATTTAAGCCTTCTACATGTTCAATTTGCTGCACAACCATCCTCTTGGACTGCCTTCTTGCCATTGTCCCCCAGCCCGTGTCCTTTTTATTGCCTTAATACGCTTTCTCCCTTGTACTCGCGACTAGGTGCCTCGCACGCTCTAGCCATGCTCCCCACGATCCGGCAGTGCTCCTCACGACTGGGCCGTCGGTCTTTCTCATCATCTGTCTCGCTTCGCCGGCAGCAAATCCAAGATGTGTACATTCTAAGTGCTGCTCGTACGCCTACTGCGAAGGTAGATGCTTTTGCTGTGTTTACTTGCCTATTTTGTTGCGTCTATTGCAGCTGTAGAACCACATCAATACTAACCCATCCCTAGTTTAACGGCTCGTTCAAGACCGTCTCGGCACCTGAGCTTGGCGCCGCTGCCATCAAATCCGCCTTGGGAAAGTCCAAGGTCCCAGTGTCCAAGATCACCGATGTGTACATGGGCAACGTCCTGCAGGCCGCCGTCGGCCAGTCGCCAGCTCGCCAGGCCTCTATATTTGCCGGTCTTCCGCCCACAGTTGAGGCCATCACCATCAACAAAGTCTGTGCCTCTGGCCTCAAAGCCGTTGTTTTTGCCGCCCAAAATATTCAGCTGGGCCTAGCTGATGCCCAGGTGGCTGGCGGCATGGAGAATATGTCTCGTGTGCCGTACTATCAAGCGCGGTCTAGCCTGCAGCCAGCCTTCGGCAATGTAACGCTGGAGGATGGCTTGATCAAAGATGGTTTGTGGGATGTATACAACCAGTTTCACATGGGCGTGTGTGCAGAGAAGACGGCCGCCAAACACGGTATCACGCGGGAAATGCAGGATGAATATGCTCTCCAGTCTTATGCCCGTGCCCAGGCCGCGTGGAAAGCAGGAGCCTTCGCTGAAGAGATCGCACCCGTGGTAGTCAAGGGCCGCAAGGGCGATGTTGTCATCAGCGAGGACGAGGGCTTTGCCGACGTCAGGCCGGAAAAGGTGCCAACCCTGAAGCCTGCATTTGTGCGAGATGGCACTGGAACCGTCACAGCAGCCAACTCGTCGACTTTCAACGACGGTGCTAGTGCATTGGTACTGGGCAGCGCCGAAGTCGCACGCGAGTATGGCCAGGGCTCACGTGTGCTAGCACGCATTGTATCTCACGCTGACGCGGCCACCGATCCGGTCGACTTTCCCGTAGCCCCGGCAAAGGCAGTACCCATTGCTTTGAAGCGTGCGGGCATCACAGCTGATCAGGTTGCGGTGTGGGAGTTCAACGAGGCATTTGCAGCGGTGATCAAGGCGAATGAAAAGGTAGGTTGACGTCGGCCGAACGAGACAGCACTGGCCATCTTTCTAACCTAATCTACAGATCCTTGGTCTCCAGGGTGCCAACGTCAATCCCCTTGGCGGTGCCATCTCCCTTGGCCATGCCTTGGGAAGCTCCGGCTCCCGTATTTTGACTACACTTCTGCACCAGCTCAGGCCTACAGAGTATGGAGTTGCGGCAATCTGCAATGGAGGTGGAGCTGCAACAGCCGTTGTTGTGCAGCGGGTCGAGACTGTGTGAGACTGTGGAAGATGTGGACGGGGCATTGATACGCATGGAACATGGAGTGCCATCCCTAATGAGCAGGACAATGCCTAGTTGCGGGAATATGATAGTGGGCCATAAATGCATGCGTGAGCATCATAGCTACAGCAGATTGTTAGGAATACGCACTGGGTAACCCCATCTCAGCATCCCAGCGAACGCTAACGGTGTGAATCGGGCATTCAGCGCAGTGCACAGTCACAGCACAGCACACTGTGTTGTTTACTAATGTGCCAAACGTCAAAACAGGGCATTAAGTAATTATGGGTCTTCTTGTCGTTTGGCTGACATGTGAAAATGGAGCCCCGCCTCTGTTTACTCTCCTTTATTCTAGACCTAATCAAGGCTTCTAAATCAGGCCAGTCAGAGCCCCTGGCAAGTCTGGAGAGACCACAGAGAGGTTCAAGGGGAAAGAGAGCAGCTAAGCTGCTACTAAGCTGCTAGTATTAGTATTAGTGGGAGAATAGAGAGAAAGGAGGAAGCCAGGAACAACTGCCCCACTAAAAATGCTAGAGCCCCTGTTGTTCCTGCCATTACAGCGGTGTAAAGCCTGTTGATTGGTGAGCGGGCCAGCGCTCAAAAGTCTGCTGTTTTATGGTGCCATTTGCATGTTATTGTGGTTCGTTGCCAATTTGCTACTAACAAGCTTCGTTTATTTTTCACAATGTTTTTTCTTCCTTTTTATTTCTTTATTTTTTTTTTCATCATCTTGTCATCTAGATCGGCCTTCTTTTCCCCCCATTCCACTACTGTTCACAAGAGTTTGAAAGTAGTTCAATTCGTCACTTTCTTTAAATCTGCTACGATTCCACGTGCTCTCCATCGCAATTCCTGTTTTCTTTCCTCTTCTTTCTTCTGCACTCAGCTTGACTTGCATTCTGTTGTTCCATTGCTTTGCAAAGCTAACACTCATTCCATCTTTTTGTTTGTCCCCAACATAGTTGGTCAGCTCTCTATAGACCGTCGTCTCTCGTGTTTCTCTATCCTCACCTCTCCACGCTCCCTTTTGTCTTAGACCGGCTGGCCTCTCGAATCGTCCTCTCGAACCGCCCTCTCGACTGTCCCCCCCTTCCATCCTCGTGACAACTACCCCGTCCTCTTTAATACCATCGTTTTTAAAATGTCCTCAAGTACAGACGCGAAGCCACAGGAGGTCTCACAGGCCGCTGGTGTGCCCCAAGCCAAGCACCGCGAGGCCGATATGGTTGTGGTTGGTGCTGGTGTGCCCCAAGCCAAGCACCGCGAAGCCGATGTGGTTGTGGTTGGTGCTGGTGTCTTCGGCACTGCCATTGCCTTTGCCATGGCGAACCAGGGACGCAGTGTCCTTCTCTTGGAGCGCTGGATGAGACAACCCGATCGCATTGTCGGCGAGCTTCTTCAGCCTGGTGGTTGCGCTGCCTTGAGGAAGCTTGGCCTAGGCCATTGTCTCGAGGGCATCGATGCTATTCCATGCTATGGCTTTGATGTCATTTACCATGGCGAGGAATGCCGTCTGCAGTACCCATCTCTTGACAAAGCCACCAGCCAAGTAGTCTACAAAAAGGACACTCACAAGTATGATGCCGAGAAGCTGGTACAACCTGAGGGCCGGAGCTTTCACCATGGCCGCTTCATCAACGAACTGCGCAAGTCCTGTCTTGCCCATCCCAAAATCACTGTTGTCGAAACGGATGTCACCAAACCCGTCTACAGCGATCAGAGCAACCTCATTGTCGGTGTCGAGGCTCGCACTCTCAATCCTGCTACTGGTCAAAAAGAGCCTGATTACTTCTTTGGCGCTTTAACCATCATTGCCGATGGTTACGCCTCCAAGTTCCGCAAGGCTCATCTTGGAAGCACACCTATTGTGCGCTCTAGGTTTTACGCCCTTGAGCTCATTGATTGCCCTCTCCCAGCTCCCAACTGCGGCCATGTCATCATCGGAAACGCGTCGCCCGTACTACTATATCAGATCGGCACCCATGAGACTCGTGCACTTATTGATGTCCCTGAGAAACTTCCTGAAGCCATGCCTAGCAATGGCGGTGTTCGCAGCTACATCAAAAACCATGTCATTCCCACGCTCCCAGCCCAGGTGCAACCGTGTATGCTTGAAGCTCTATCCAAAGAAAAGGTCCTACGTAGCATGCCCAACAGCTGGCTTCCAGCCTGCAAACAACGTGTGAACGGCATGATCATGGCTGGTGATGCCCTAAACATGCGCCACCCCTTGACAGGCGGCGGCATGACAGTTGCCTTTAATGATGCTTACATCATTTCACAGTTGCTCTCGCCTGACAAGGTCCCTGACCTCTCTGATACCGCTGCTGTTAACAATGCCATGTCTGAGTTCTACTGGTCTCGCAAGAGCCTAACCGGCATCATCAACGTGCTGGCCCAAGCACTGTACAGTCTGTTTTCCGCCAACAACCGGCTGCTCAAAGCTCTCCAGCAGGGCTGCTTTGCCTACTTCAAAATGGGAATGACCGAAGGCCCCATGGGCTTGCTAGGTGGTCTAATCCACCACCCCATGACACTGTTCAACCACTTCTTCACTGTTGCATTCTTGTCCATCTGGCTAAACGGCTGGAACATGGTTGTCAACAACGTTGCCGGCTTTGTGCTAATACCTCTAGCTGTCATGGACCTCGTCTTTATTCTGTGGAAAGCTTCAGTCGTCTTCCTACCCGTCTTTTACTATGAGCTCTATTAAACATTATCACCAAGCAGAACGATTCCATGACGCTACTATCCATTGTCTTTATTCCTTTCTTCCTTCATCTCTTCATCCCCTTTCTTCTCTCCTCCCTCCTCTTATACTCATTCTATCCACCCATCCTCTTGTACAAACTCTACCTCTCTTACTCATCATCATTTAATTGCCCTGATTACACCAGACAGCGCCTCTCTGTTCAGAGCTATAAAACTAGAGCCGCGTTGGCGGTGTGACTTCTCTATCTTTTTGGCGTTTTTTGACATTGTCGCTTTTCTCTTGCCGTTAGTTATGGAAGCCCAGATAGGCCATGATATTGTTATTTTCAGTCTTTTATTTTAATTACTGCATTCTTTAGTCACATAATTTACTTCAATTTTATTTCTCATAGGGCTCAAATTGCCACAAATGAATAAGTGCCGATCAACACCGTTCTGCATGTTGTAGCGAAAAAGCGTCTTAGATGTCATTTTTACCCATCTCTAGCTATGTCATATTATTGGCCAGCCTTGCATGGTGGCCCATGCTCCTTAAAAGCCACGCTTCTTCTTAGATCCGTCAGCCTTGCTTCGCTATCAACGTCACTTGGAAAAGGGAGACCGTTTTGCTTGAATTGCGCTTGATTACTTTGATGTTTGCTTTATCTCTCTTGGTCATTCTGCTGTTACTTGCTTCTTTTCTTGCACGTTGATCGTTTCATCTTCACCATCTGTCGCCATTTGCGACAAACACCTAGTAGCAGGAATATACACTCTAGTCACCTAGCTTCCTTACACGCTGTAGAATTCGCGGCACAGTGCTTCACTCGAGGTATCGCTGCTGGTATGCCCGCCTCTATGCCAATCCAGCGCTCACTGCTGGCTGTCCTCATCGGCATTATCTCTTCGCTCCTCGCCGTGCGACTATCTGGTCTCTCATTAGCTATTCTAATATGTGTGTCTCTGACTACCATTGGCCTGACATGTGCGCCTCTAGCTCTACGTCTACTGCACCCAAAACCTCGTCTCCCATACCCCTCCGAGAAGAAGTTTATCTACGCCCCCACCAACAGCCACAAAACACCTGGCGATGCTTCCCCTCCCTCGACGCTACCCTGCTGGTTTGACGCCTGGCTTGCCGACGACCGCCACCTACAGAGCCAAAACTTCCACATTGGCGAATTCTACGTCCCAGAATCCGAGCCCCTCGAAGCGGCTGAGCTACAACTCAGCGTCGTCTTCCCTGCCTATAATGAAGAAGAGCGCATTTTGCCCACCCTGACAGAAGCTGTTGCCTATCTCGACCGTGTCTATGGCCGGCACAAAGTTGCCTCGTCTGCCCCGCCCAACAGTACCCCCATGGGCTATGAGATCATTATTGTCGACGATGGCAGTAAAGATACCACGGTCACCACGGCACTAAAGTTCGCTGCGGAGAACAACTTGGGTGATAGTCTGCGCATTGTTCGACTCGCCAAGAATCGCGGCAAGGGCGGCGCTGTTATCCATGGTTTCCGCCATGTTCGCGGCGCGCATGTGCTTTTTGCCGACGCTGATGGTGCCACCAAGTTCAGCGACCTAGAGAAGCTTGTTCAAGCCGTTGAAAAAGTGGTTGACGGTGCAAACCGGGGCATTGCCATTGGCAGCCGTGCACGTCTAGTCAAGAACCCCGAAATACTCAAGGTATGCGCCGCCTACTTACTGCTCATAGCTACCGGCTTTCCGTTCTAATATGCACCTTCTTGTCTTGCTTTTATTTCAAATATATCCAACTGACTCGTCTTGTTCTCTTTTTCTCCCCTTATAGCGTTCGGCTCTCCGAAATTTCCTCATGCGCTGCTTCCACTTCGTCCTAACCATTCTCACGCCCGCGGCTACGTCGCGCATTAAAGACACGCAATGCGGTTTCAAACTGTTCACGCGCGCAGCTCTACCACATATCGTCCCATACATGCGCACCGAGGGCTGGATCTTTGACATTGAGATGCTGATGCTGGCCGAGTCATCCCCACCAGCCCCCATCACTGCGCCCGGCGGCAGTGTCATCGGCACCACACAAGGCATTCGTGTTGCCGAGGTGCCAGTCAATTGGCACGAGGTCAGCGGGAGCAAGGTCAACATCGTCAAGGACAGCATCAAGATGGGCTGGGGCTTGGCGGTGCTGCGGCTAAGTTGGACCCTAGGCGTGTACAGTCGCCGGGAGCTTCGTATGTAGAGGGAAAGGCACTGCTCTACTCTACGGTTGCTATTCGTTTCTTTTACCTTCTTGCTTGATTCTTCAATATCCTCACAAGCCGTCTTGACAGCGGCATTATTTCGTTTTCTTGTATATTCGGTTCTTTTTGTTGCATAAATACCAGGTAGAGAGGCTAGTATTTGCATGTACATATCGCTTTCATTTTTCCTCATCCACATCATGAATTACACTGACTCGCATAATCTCAAGATAATTATATGCATTGACGTACTAGTGGACAAAGATGGAAAAAAAAAAAAAAGAAAAAAAGGTCGCATGAATAATGATTAATGAGCGAAAGAAAGGCATAACAATAGCCTCCCATGTTCCCCCGTTGTCCAACGAACCAACTCCCGCATTCCGTAAGATCTAAAGAACGTGAAGTAAAGGAGAAAAGTAAAAGAGAAAGAAAAAAAAAGAAATATACACCACGCCAACTTTCCAACGGTTAACTAGGCTGACTACTCGCAACAGAACATCATGCAAGGACGAAAAAAACACCGCTAGTATTGAGAGCTTGATTGAATAAGAGAAATCTTGATGGTGAAGACCAAATATCAAGCAAACAAGTAATAAACAGAAGTTGGAGAAGAAAAAAAGAAAAGAAATAGGTTTCGTTCATTCATCAATTCCCCGCTACGGCTTCTCTGGCTCCCTATGTACTGTACCTTTTCAAGAAAGTCATTTCCCCTCCCGAGGTTGCGTTCAAGTGCCTAGCCTCTATCTAGAATACTAGATTTCATTTACTCAGTGTCAGAGCCGCCGGATCCCGTAGTTACGGGAGACTGTGTCACATTCATTCCGATTTTAGAGGCTCCAGTACTAGGACTGGTTACAAAGGATGTCTTGCGGCGAAGTATGTTAACGCCACTCGACACCGAGACAGATGAGGTTGCCGACGACGAACTAAGCCGCCGTTTACTAATAGTTGTTGAGAACTCGCTGTCGTCTTCCTCTTCACGGCGTCTCTTTTCCGAAGACCGCTCCGCAGGCGCCAAAGCCATCTGTTCGGGAGGTGTCCCTGGAGATTCAGATGTAGGAGTAGTAGGTTCGCTTGCTGGCACACGGGGAGGCGTAGAAACTTCCGGGGTTGTTTTATCCCCTGGGCTTCCTTGGGCTAGTGGTGTGTTCTCCCTTGTGGACTCGTCCGCCACATGATTCACGTCATTTTTCAAATCTTCATTGCCACCCTGATGATAGTCATCAATCTCTCCTGAGATCAAGTCATCGACATCATCTGATCCAGAACCAAGCTCTATTATCGATTCGCCCGGCTCAACATTTTCGGAGTCAGGGTTCTCATCGGAATCTTCATCAGAGTGATAATCAACAAGAGGCTTGCCTGATATGATCGAAGTGCTTCTAGACCGAACCGATCCAACCATGTCTCCGTCACCCTCGCTTTCGGAGGCGTTCCAGTACTCATTGTCTGTAGTAGGAATCGGCTCTGTAGCCTCTGAGGTAGCAGCGACCAATTCTGGTGATTGACGGGGACGGAATAATGATGCCATGATTTTGTCAAGCTCAGTCAATGGCAAAGGATACGTGAAGCCTTTACTAGCGTCATAGTTGGCACACATAGTCTTGAAGGCATGATACTTCTTCAGATCATCAGATTCCATAACGTCGCGATGCGTCTCCACGAGATATTTTGCAACGTTATGTATCTTTTCCCTATTGATGTAGTCAAAAACATCAAAACAAGCCGAGCTGACGAGGTTGTCGCGAGGGAGGGTTTTGCGAAGAAGGTTGAAGATGGGAACAAAGGAATCGCGTGATATGAGATGTGAAAGACAAAATTCTTGTCGCATGCCCAGCATGTGGCGTACTAAGCGCACTGGGATCAGCTTCAGGTGCTTTTCTCTTGCCCCAAATAGCCTGGTTAGACGAATTGTGAAGTCATGCTTGAAGACAAAAGACTTGCTAAGATGATGCTGGCGTAGGAAGAATATAAGAATGTCTATCAAGTAGCCGAAAAGCGCAGCTTCATTCAGACTAAAAATCATATTCTTTCTCTTTTCCACGTCCATCAAAGGTTTAAACAGCCGCTCCGCTGAGCTGAGGTAGAATCGCTTAATGAACTCCTCTTGCTGTGGGAGCGGCTCCGAAGCTTGGCGCTGGCGCAGCTGGTTGGCCATTTCAGGGTTCATACGCATCATTTGCTGGGTGCAAGCTGGTGAAGGGCTGGTGGTAACGGTATCAAGGAGAACCTTGATGGCATCAGAAATCTGGCTTTTAACACTCAAGTCGGTCTCCGTGAGCAGAATGTCAATTAGGTTATCGGTAAGGGGCGGCTGGCCATCGGCAACCTGGCGGTACATGGTGTTGCGAACCAGTTGTGGGTCGTGATCAATCATTGATACCATGATATCCGTAGCACCAACACGGATGGACACATCCTGATGTTTAAGGCCGTAGTTGATGACCCTCAATAGGCCGTTTGCAATAAAGTTATTGTAAAGTGAGGCACGCGCGGTGAGTTCGACGTTCTTAGCTATTGTGCAGCATTGCTGTATAAAAATCACAGCGTCACGACGGCGCGTAGCCAATGAGCTTGAGGGATTGAAAACACTAAATAGATCGCTCAAAATTTCAGGCTCGCTCTGGATGTGTTGCACAATAGCAACCTGATTGTAGAATATGAGTGAATTGAGGATTGAAAAAGTCGCGTCATCGAGAACCCGGGCGAGAACGACGTCTTTGAGGTACTGAAGACGATATGTTTGATGGATTTTACACTCTATACGACTGTCTGCAATCTTGACAACTTCGCGAAAGCGTTTTTGGTTGTTGAGCCATTGTCGATGGTTAGCTTTTTGATTAGAGAAATCGGGGTCATACTCCAAAGCGCCGATAACGCCCATGATGCAATCATCGTGTACTATTTGTTCAATGATGAAGCTATCATTCAGTAGAATTATTTGCTTCAAAATGTTACACAGAAGATGTAGATCAGACAGGGACTCAAGGTCCTCAGCTTCGTGGAAGAGCACTATAAGCTTCGGTATGTAGTCCTCAGTCATGATGAACTTGCACAACCCTTCTCGACTTGTTTGTTGGCTGCTAAGGAATCGGATGGTCTGATCAATGTCCTGAAGCTCGCTCAGGTTTGCGGTTGGTAATGACACTGAGGAGGGGACAAGTTCCATAGCGAGGTCTCCATCAATGTTCTTATCATCTTGTGGAAACGTCATTTTGACACTGCTGATAAACTTCCAAATCATGGAGCAACCCTCAGCCTCTTGAAAACTAAGCGCCATATCGATTCCGGTCGGAGGGTCAGTCCAGACAATAAGAGTATCTTGCTGTTTTTGAAAGCCATCATCTTTGGTTATGATCGTAGATAACAGGCATGTATCTGGTGTTTCCTCGCTTTTAACATAAACTTGGGGCTGTGGCTCTGGGCTATCTTCAGTCTGGATGTAACTCGCAGTGCAAAATCCGGTACCTTTATCGTACCAGTCATTGTTTTGGAGAACATAAACCTTGACTCTCTTTTTCTCGGGGGCGACTTGAGGTATGAGTTGCGCCATCATCGGCGACTTTGCGTGTGGCTCGGAAGAGAAGGTCTCCTCTTGAATTGAGTCGGTGTTTTCGGGTGTGTGGTGGAAAACGGGGGTGTCCGGATGGGACGTAGAAACAACGGAACCCGCACTGAAATCAAATTCTGAATCTTGGTCTTGGTCTGAGAGAAGGCTAGTAGCTGACGATGAGAAGGATGATGCTTCGCACAGGCGATCGTCAAAGACGACGTCGGCGTATGAAATTGTTACAGCCGCCACCTTGATTGAGAATTAGAAATTGGGGCTGTACAGAAGAGTTTTCTGCAGTTAGGCCGCGCTGGAGACGCTTGAAGAGAGAAAAAGTAACAAGCGAAAAACCACGCAAGTCGAACTAAGCGAAGTGGAATATAGAAATAAAAAGATCGCAAAATCCTGACGATGCAGTTGTGATGTCCGACGGATGTGCGTGTATAGTAAAGGCAAGATAATATAGGTTGCGTTGCGGTGGGTATGGTGGGAAGACCGATGAAACCTGGCAGAGGCAAGCGTAGACTTATTTGCCAGAGATTATTGAGGGGTGGTGATTGGTAAGGCGACAGTCGCGAGGTCGCAAAAAATGCAGTCAAAGATCAAGGTAATGCAAGTGATGGCGAATTTTCGCAGTGTACAGAGACCAGATAGCAGGCGCGCAGTCGCAGCAGATCCCTCAGGTGAAAAACGCAGCCCAACTACTGCCGGTCAAGGCCGGTGATTTTGAGGTCGGGTAGAGAGAGTAGTATCGCGGAATTTGTCGTCTATTAGCTGGCCGGGAGTACAATGATAATCAATATGAAATAAAGCCCGCGGTGTATCGGGATGAGAATCGCTCTTTACAATCCCGAGTGACGTGATTAAGGAGAGGGGGCGCCAGCTCAGCGAAGGAAGGGCAACGCGGATTCAAAGAAATAGAGGGAGAGAGAAGGAGGGAAGAAAAACCGAACACCGAGGGAGAACCAGCCGATCGAATCAGTGAGCGAGCGAACAAAGTCGAAAAAAGAAGAAAAAAATACAATGCGAAATAAAAGAAGTAAATTGGCGATAAATTGATGGCGAGCTGAAATGAAAAGTGCGCGAATGAACAAAGCCCAACAAAGATTTGCAAGACAGCGCCGGCGTTTTTTTGTGGTCGCGGTTTTGAGGGGGAGTTAGGAAAAGGGAGAGAGAAAAAAAAAAGGGAAGAGGTTTGTGTTGGAGAAAGATGAAAAGAGAAGAGAGAAAAAAGTCAGAAAAGGCGTGCGGGACAAAGAAAGACGGGAAGTGAATAAAGCGGAAAACGGGGAAACAACGGAAGAACACAAGGAAAGTGCGCGCGTGTTCACAAGGTAGGTGGGAGTAATTGCCTTGACACCTGCTGGCCTTGCATTAGCTTTCAGAAAAGATGCGAGTACACCATTTTGCTCAGCGCAGTTGCTCCATCATACAGAGGTTCTCCTTCAGTTTACGCGCCGAATATTAGTCAGCGATTTCCCCCGAACTATACACGTTGCATTTGCTACTGATGCGTGTTTCTAGGTGAAGCTATTCGCAAATTTCCTTAGATTTATCTCTACCTGCGCAACTCTGAAGCCTTGTCTTCTTTGCTACAGGCTTTTTTTTTTTCGCGGAACGTCAGATCTAAGTCGACAAGGCCAGCCAACTTCAGACTCAGTCGCGACAAAGCTTTTCTGGCGGAAGGAAACGAAAAAGGACGTAAATAGGCTCTAGTCAATGTTTAAAGTGGGGCGCAACCAAAGACTAGGAAACCACACAAGGCAACCCCCAGAAGCATACAGGACAAGCCCAGTGCTGGGGGGGCTCCTAGCTCTTATCTGAAAGGGGGTCCTGAAGTTCTGCCGAAACCACGAAACTGAAAAGGTTCGAGGCCCATAAAAATGGAACCTGCCAGAGGCCACGAGCTGATTTCAGGGGGAATGTTTGAATCTTCTAGCGCTCACTTTGAAAGGGGGTGCAGAAGGACTAACTTCATAAGCCCTAAACACCCCTCCCTCTGGCCTAAACTCAAGCTTACAGCCCTGCAGTTTGATGAACTTCAGGCCCCAACGAACAACACCAGCACGCTCAGCATGGATCGCACTGATTCGTAGCCCCTCCTCTTCTCCGGATCGCTGCCGAGCTATAGTCTGAACAATGCTTCCACCCTTGAACTCTGCTGCGGGCCGTGATCCAGGCCTGCGCGACGCATGCAACACGATGCGACCTACACGTGGACGGCCCTTTACACCATCGACATCATCATGAAACTAGCTAGTCCGCCGACAAGGGCAGCAAAGCTCCCGGCGACAAGGGAGTAGCACGCAACAAACCGAGATCAAGGTTTAGGTCCTAGCTCTAGCACAAGTTTACCAACGCCACCCCTATTTCTCCCACAATGCAGGCTGCATGAGAATAAATCCCGAATGCCATCAGAAGATGCTACCAAGAAAAAGGCACCAATGCCAGGGAGGAGCCTTCTCAATCGTCGGCAGATAAGCCAGTTTCACTTGATCTGGGGGACATCCTCCAGAGCCCATGCATTCCATATTAACGTCATATGCATCAACAAGGCACATACCATGTTCATTGGCCTGGCTCCCGGTGATTCACAGGTGTCTTGGTTGTGTTGAAGCTAAATTAACGTTCACTTTGTTTACGGGACAGGATCCTCAGCAAGACCACAGGGGGTTGCTCGTTTCGCGGGGTCTTTGCGCTGTTTAATTTTTGACAGCTTAACCAATGTTGCCTTTGTGTACTTTTTTGTACTTGTGTACACATCTACTTGAGCACATACATCAGGTTTTCCCTTAGTCAGTAGACCATCTACTTGCTCCATTAGGCTATTTTCTCCAAGGTACTTTAGCTACACCCAGTTTGTCCATGTATAACCACTTCTACCACACACCAGCATTCAGTGCGGAATCTTCTCATATACCAAGTAAAAATAGTAATAGCACCTCTCAGCTGACTAGGGCCTAACCTTGCACTTCATGAATTAGAATCCCAAAAATATACATTCAAGCTAGGCCTAGCATATGTGTGATATCGCGCGGCAGATCTCAAAATGACAAAAAAAGTGCCGAGGGTGAAAGAGTAAAAAAAAAAAAAAACTTCAAAGCTAACAAGGCTAACAAAGGTAGGAAGGCAGGAACAGAGGGTACTGTGGGGTAATTGACACTCTAATGGTAGGGATCTTTAGCAGCAAGACAACAAGTGAAGAGGCCCAGAGCCAATCAAACAGCCAACCTCACCCTGATGTGTGAGGAGCGGAATTAGGAATTCTTCATCATAAACCAATAGGGTTAGGGCTTACATCTACGGCAATGGAACAACAGCACTAGGATGCTTAGAGCAACCTTGTAAGAGCAAGGACTAAGTAGACAGGCGCCGCAGAGGCTTATTTATAAGACTTTCCATACATCGTTCGCCACGACAGAGTCACAATGAAAGAAACAGGATCTTGGAAAAGCCCCGTGTAACTAAGAAGAGCCTGGCTAACGTGAGACACAAGCCAAAAGGGGGTTGATGGCTTCGAGACTGCATTCAGTGGAATGCTACAAGATTTGCAGGTGGTTAATCTAATGAGCCAGCCAGTTCTAGCTGTGTTTACACATGATGGATGCTGTGTGCCATGAAAGGGGGTGGTCATGGATGGGCCACGAATGAGACAGAGAAATGGAAACTACAGCATGCACAACACAATGGAATTTACTAAAAAATATCAGACTAACGCAAATCGTCACCTACACAACCCCATACCCCCATGTAGCACGAAACTACCACCATAATGTTTGTGTAGCAGAGTTCTGACGAAAAACAAGCAAGCTACCCACCAGAAGCATTGCGTTAGAGTGAACTTCAGTCCAAGATTGGCGGCAACGAAACATGGAGGCAAGCACGTTCATAGTGCCGCCACTATTACCATTGTCAGCGAGGCAGACGCTGAGAGTGTCCATGGTGTAATATGCTTGGAAAGTCACCAGGAAAATCAGACCACTTTGACCACACCATCATGTCACTTATCTACTACAACGACTGATCTAGGGATGAGAAATAGATGAGATGTGATATTAAATAAGTAGTGGTTCATTAACCCCAGAGTAAGAAGATTGATGTTTACAGGCCCCCCTATCCAATAAAAAAAAATAAAATCCAGATGTACGAGAAAACAAAAGAGACAGACGATAAAGAACAATTGATAAAGTGAGAAACATGTACAATACAATACAAGCCGGGGCAACCTCATTACGTCGTATCTTGGCAAAGACATTGGGAAGGAGAGGAAAACAGAGAACAGTGGCAAAGGGCTTGCAGATAGCCTCGTGTATCAAGACATTTGGCTGCAATTGTTTAACCCAGAGAAATTGAGGAAAAGATGAAATACACATACTGTGCGAGGAGGCCTGGCCCAAGTCATCTGCGTAGAATGGGGGGGGACAACACAAGGGGAGAAGAGAAGAAAGTGGCCACGGGCTGAAATGCGACTGACTTGAAGAAAACTTATTATATAGAAGGTTCAATAGAAAAGAGAGAAAGAAAATCCGCGATACAAAGAGATGCGAATGTCTCGATCACTGGGAACTGATTAAGTGTTTTATGTGACCAGCAACATCCGAGCCTGAGTTTGCTCATGTCTTCTTTTTATTTCTTCTTTCCGGCCTCGACAAGCTCCGTGCCAAATACACGGTCCCAGAACCGGGTTGTAACTCCGAAGCCGTTCTCGTAGTCAAGGAAGTGGTGTTCGAGGTGGTATTTCTTGAGAGCCTTGTACCATAGAGGCAAGTTCTGGTGATGCAAGAAGTAGTGCGTAAGGTCATAGCAGACATAGCCGAAGACGCCGCCGCAGAAAACAGCTACGGCAGAGTGCCATGAATACGTGAAGACAGCAACTGATAGACGGTAGAAAGGCGTGGCAAGGATGATAAATAGTGCAGGGGGCATGACAAGGCGATACTTGTCCATGGGTAGGTAGTGGTGAACACCATGAAGAAGGAAATGCAGGGTAAGTGCGACACGGTTATCAGGAAGCCACCTAGAGAGACGGGGAGAGAAGGTTAGCATGACGAGAGAAGTATTGGGGCGCATTGTGGGGTGGAAAGGAGGGACCGAGGGGCTATGCTACGTTGTGTAGCAGAAGGACATACCCATCTAAATGGAAGAGAAAGCGATGAAGCACGTATTCGATCAAAGACCAGAGACTAAAGCCGAAAAGCCAGTGCTTGAAAATTGTCAAAGGAGACTCGCCCTGTAGTGCGGTATTTAGGCCATAGGCGACGGCAGGCAGCCAAACGATAGGCACGATGTACCAAGGGGTTAGAGACAGCGGCTCAAGGAAGTTTCCAAACAGCGGTGCCGACGCCCCGCCCTTGTAGTGTCTGGGTCTGTGGACTTGTTCCAAGTAAAACGTTTTGGAGAAGCCGCCGAACCAGACCTGCATGAGCAACGGCTTGGACAAGTCGAGGAACTTGTGTTTCTTGTAATCGTCTGATATATCTGTGTCCTTGCTCAGATCATCCTCGGTTGCCATGCCTGTGCGCGAGTGAACCCAGCGGTCGTTTTCATAGATCATATCGGGGCCTTGAGGGCCATCGGTCTTTTCGGAAATGTCTTTGTCAGCCACGTATCCTACGAAGCATTCGTCAAGGATCTCATATGCGGCCTCGGAGTGGGTGTGGGAGTCGGAGTCTTGCAGAATGGCGGCAACATCCTTGCCGGCATATTCAAGTACGAGTTCGGCACCGCCGGGATGGTCGTCGACGAAATCGGTCACATCATAGACCTTGTTGTTAATAGTCATGAAGCATGACTTGGACGAGTTGTGCGACTCAATATCGGCGCGTGTAAACGTTGGTCGAGCGGCAGTCATTGTGTATAGTCAAGCAAACAAGAGCAAATTATAAACAGAGTAGAAAAGGACGGTTTGAGCCGAAACCTGATGAAGGAGAGAAAGAAGAAAAGAGAAGAAAAAAAAGGGGAATATTAGGTATAGGAAGGATAAAAAAAAGAAAGACAACCAACTACTAAACTGAAGAGCAAGAGAATAAGAAAAAAAGGAATGTTTTTTTGCCAGTACGGGGAGAAAAGCAATGGTTTAAAAAAGCTAAATGAAAGAAGGAAAGAGACAATGTTGGTAACTGCCAAATTATATGACTTGGAAGAAAGTGGCGAGATGGCTCCAGAAAAGTCAGTCGGCTTTTTCTCAGGGGTGCATTCAGGGAAGTTGCAAGAGTCTGGGGGTATATGCCGGGTAAACTGTACATGAGCAAGATTGAGGTGCTGCTAGAACGTCATTAGGGACATGTGTAAACCTGTGACTCTTTTTGCTTTGAACCTGAGAAAGCATGTATTACTCTACATGCATGAGTAAAGAAACTTAGACAGGCTAATTCACGCAAGAGACGCTGTATACTCTCTGCTCCTATAAGGAGAGCCATTGCAGCTGACATGGCTGATATCGTACGTTTTGGCCTTGGTAAGAACATAGTTCTGCCCTGCCCCTGAGCACATGTACAATACTTACGTACACAACTATCGGCTTCCGATTTACACTGTGTCATATGATTAGGCTGTTATTCGGACTACTATTAGCACACCTGACAAGACATGCGTTCATTTTTTTTGCGTCCAAGTGTTTATTCATTCATGACTGTGTGTGCAGATGTACACACTTGTTCCTATCCCAGTCCGTCAAATCCCAAACACAATCGATACCGTCTATATGAGTATTTAGCAGTAATAGAAAAGAAAAAGAAATACCAAAAAAAAAAGCAATGCGACACCATATGAACTCTAGCGTCGCTGATGGAAAACAGAAATAGAGTGAGTGATATGTACATCTACATGATCGAAAAAAGGAAAGAAAAAACAAATGAGGCATAGATTTGAGTTGCATGTTCGCGAAATGCATGAAGTCGCGGATTTAACGACAGTCAGCCTCAGTTTAGGCTTGTCGGTGATTGCTCTGTCCGTAGTCGCTGGCATAGTTGAGATCGCCATAGCCCTGCGCCATGCTACCATCCCCGAAGCCCGTCCCTGGACCACTGACATAGCCGCCTTCGTCCGCTTCTTCGTAATCGCTAGCTTCGAAGGACGAACGGCCTGAAATATCTTCGTCTATGTTAGGCCCAACTTGTGACCAATTCATTTGAGCTAAAGCCGGATACTGTGCCAAAAGTGCCTGTGGCAGGGCGTATCCGCCTGAATCATCCATAGGATAACCGTCGGGTCCAATCATCTGCGGAGGCGGCATAGGCTGTGACACGTTCTGTGCCATCTGCTGTTCTTGCCAGGCACGTTGCCGTTCTTGGGCTTCCTCGTCAAGTAGCGGCTTGATGCAAACTCGCCCTGCCTCCGAACGGAAGTGTCTTCCAAGGGCATCTGCACGAGCAAAGCGTCTGCTACAGCCCCAGGAGCCACCAGCCTTCAAGTCGCCTTTACACACGAATTTCTTTTCTCCAGAATGCAGACTCTCGTGTCTCTTGCGATCATGCTGACGAGCAAAAGCTTTGCTGCAGACGGTGCAAACGAAAGGCCGCTCGTCGGTGTGGGTGCGCAAGTGGGATCTGAGGTTGTAGGCACGGGTGAAGCGCTTGGGGCAAAGTGTGCATTGGAAGGTGGCAGGGTGCTTTTGTATGCGCCGCGAGTTTCCGTTCTCTGAAGAGTTTTGGTACTCCGGGTCAGCAAGGCGCAGTGCAATCACATTGTTGGGAACAGAAGATGTAGATTGCCGACGACGTGAAGGCGACATGTTGGAGTTTCGACTGCCGGGGGATACCGATCGGGAGCCATCGCGAGACATTGAGGCCGCAAGATTCGGAGACAGTGTATTACCTGCTCTGAGCGATGCATTATAGGGATCAGTCACAGACCGGGGGCGGGTACGACCTGGATGAAAGGAAGATGGTTAGTGGTTGAAATGACGGGTTTCTGGTTGGATATGCAGTGCTCACCTCTATCTGGAGGCGTCAATGATGATGAGTTCATGGGTTGGCCTTGGCTTTGATCGTCGAGAGGTTTTGGTGCGGGTGCCAGTTGGATATTAATGGCAGGCGGTGCCATTTGAGACATGTCTACGGAGGCGTTGCGCATATGGGGAAAGGTCTCTGGCGTAGGCGACATAGGGTTAAATGTTGGAGTATAAGGGCCGGCGCTATTCAACAAGCCAAAACTCGACGGAGAGCCCAGGTCTGTGGACATAGTCACGGGTACGATGCGCGGGGAAATAGCGGGGCTATGGGAAGGACTCGCGCCGGGAACGATGCCAGGACTATGCTGTGGATCCGAGAAGTTGAGGTTGCCGATGCGCACGTCGACATCCTGGTACATTCCGTTGGCATCGATAGGGCGCTGCATTGGTGAATGGCGTGGATCCATGGCATTTTCAAAGGCATCCACGGCGGTGATGAGAGGCGACGGAGCACCAACGCTGGAAACATCGGAATACTCGGATGGAGAGCGGCGGTGGCCTTGGAAAGATGCACCCGACCAGTCCTGACCCATAAATAGAGCGTCTTGTGGCCCCAGAGAAGCGTTTCGAGAATGGCCGCCAGGAGGAGAGGAGAAGTGGTTGTGCATCATAGCGGGGGATGCATGCGGCTCGGGCTTGAGAAGGTGTGCGGCGGTTGGCGAAGACGGATTGATTTGAGGTGACGTTATACCAGAATTGATAACCTGCTCAAAGAGCGGCTGGTCAAAGGCGGGGTCATTCGTGTGAAGGCCTGTGGGAGGAAACAAAGAGAAGTCCGCATCAGTATAGTCAGGGCCAGAAAAGGCTTGCGACTGCGCAGCTTGAGTGAGAGCCATTGATGGATCAACTGGGCCTTGGTCTCCCATGAACAAAGGTGGAGTAAGGAAGAAGCTGGTGGGGGGCTGATCGAAAGACGGGGTAGCTTGGGAGTCTAGACAAAGACCGAGTCCAATGGAAGAGGGGGCGGAAACGTCAATGGTAGTCGGACAAGAGGTAGCTGGATCTTGTTTTATGAAGGTGTCGTTGAGGCCGGCGGCGGACGCTGAGCGACTATGATTTTGACGTTGGGGATCCATGGGAACCAGATTGTGTATGATCTTATTGGTTGCAGGAAGGAAGAGAGAGAAGAGGAGGCAAAGACGGATCGGAACAGACGATGACGACGATACAAGCCGGGATGTGGGACAAGCGACCAGGCTGCCAAATTCCAAGTAAAGCAGGAAGAAAATAAGCTGCCTTGCTGATGGTTAAGGCGAGTGTCCTGGAGGTAGAAAGGCAAAGTCGCTTAGAGAGTGAGGAGGCAGTGCAAGTTATGGACGCCTGGGGTGCAGTGTAGTAGTGGTGGGAGAGAGAAGCCGAAGAGAAGACAGCGAAGAAAGATGGGAAGCTTCAGTAGCAGAGGATTTAGAGCGAGTTATTATTTGTCTGATATATGTTTTTTTGAGTGTAGACAAGGCGGCAGGTAGATTTTTCAGATAAATAAGAGAAGATTGGGCAGCTGGAGAGACTGCTGCAAAGAACGGCGTGCAATAGGGCTTGTGTATATGCACTAGATTTTGGAAACAGCGTTGTAGTTCGTTGATGCGAAGGAATGATGTAAAAAGAAGAGAGAGTCACAGAGGAAATAAAGAGGGGGAGAAATAGCGGGCAGTAACAAGAGTGTGCGAAGGGTGGGAGAAATGACAAAAAAGGGCACGAGGGTTAGGGACAAGTTTAAGGGTCGGTTGTTCCCAAGTAAAATAAACAAAAGAAAAATAGAAAACTACTTTTTTGTTGAATAAAACGGAAGAAAGAGAACAGGACAGGAAACAAGAAAGAGTGGTTAATAAAAAATTATATATATATAAATAAAAACAGGATGGACAGGCAGAAAATGGAGAAGAGAGTGCGAAAGAAGAGAAGGAAATTTGTGGAGGAGAAGAGGAAGAGAAGTAGCTCAGAAAGGAAGGTGGAAACAGATCTTGGGACTTCGCAACTACACATTCTCCCCGTGCGCTCCTTCCCTTTTCCACTCATCCCCAATGGCAATCAAGCGAGCGAACAAACGAAAAACCGGCCAAGCAAAGGCGTTAAATGAAATGTGCATGTATTAACATAGAGCGTCCCGATGTAGATGCGCGAAACCCCAACGTGATGAACCATATTTATGTGCAGCTGCACATGGGTTTGTATGTGAAGTGGTGCATACATTACAGACACTTGCTCAAAAAGGGCAGGAACTTTGTCGCAGTCCTTTTTTGGAAATTTAAATGGAGTCTCGGTGCTGGCAAAGGAAAGACCAGGCAGACTCTGGGCAATGACCAGAACGGGCCATAAGACCGTCTTCGTCTTATTTTGTTCTTATTTGTAGCCTTTTGAGGGTGCAGACTCATACAGTAGCTGGCGTCCGATTTTTTCCCGCCGCACGGAGTACTTGGGACCACATCGTATACTGCCACAGATACCGCTTGACCAGAAACAGCACAGAGCGAAGCAGGGAACGTGAGGAAATAGGAGAAAAATAGGGAAAAAAAAAGACAAGAAACTCTCCTCAAACTAACAGTCTGTTTCATGTCAAAGAAGACGCCGTATTATTCTTGTCGAAACGTCACACAGCTTGTTCTTGCTGTGCATCGTGTAGCCTTACGGAAGTCGCACGGCCATGAAACATCACACAATGCTGTGAGTACACAGTAATAAGGGGGATAAACTCTACTGTATCCCATTGACCAAAGAGCTGCAGTGCTGTGCTGGCACACTTGTTCGAAGCCGACGACCACCAACTAGAAGTTGCCCTCGACCCCCTGATAGGGCCGGGATTTGGCCATCTTTGTCTATTCCCTGCCTTCTGCTTTGGGCTGGCTCCCACACAATAATCGCTGATTCTTTTCCCCGACCCTCAGACCTCGAGTCCAAAGCCTGAGTCTTCTTCATCCATCAACGTCGCTTCTCTTAGGAGCCATGATGTCAGTGGGCTTCTTGTGCTATGTGAAAGCAAAGCCTGCGGACCATGGACAGGGAAACGAAAAAGAAGCGACCACTGGTAGCTTCGGGCTAGTTGCAGAGGCTAAGCTGATAGGATGCACGCTAACGATGACCCATCATAGAACTTGCGAAGATTTATAGCTGGCTCATGCACTCACGACAACGAAGGAACAAGGCGATCACGGCGTTTTGGGCCCTGGATTCTGCTCCCACGAAGGGTCTGGAAGCTTATGCACCCGGCCGCCGTGCCCGAGGTATATCGCATATGTCATAAAATGCTAATGCATTGAGAAAAAGCCGCTACCTATTGTATTATCAGTTCACCAAGGAACACAACCCTATGGCCAAGTAGAACCGTGGGCATTCATCAAGTGCGTTTTCGGGGATCGCCATCCAGGAATACTGCACAGCATTGTGTCTGCAGTTTTGGTTGCTTTGTGCCCAATTTCTTGCCGTGATTAGACCAGACAAGCTCAACTTGCTTGAAAATCGCCCGGGAATTTGTTGTCAAGACGGCTGTTACTGGGCAATAGTATGAGTTGGTAGCGTATTTCGTTCTCAGAAGCATCTAACAGGCCAGCCCTTGGTCTAGTCTAAGCCGGCATATAGGCTAACCTTAGTTTATTATGCTCGCTAATGCTGCTTCTCTTGTCTTATTTCTTGGTGTTAATGGACCCCCTGCTGCTCATTGGGCTTCTAGAAAGCGTGGAAAACGGTGTCTACGGTGGTAAAGGGCCTTGTCTTGCTTCTAGACTGCATGAGCCAAGACGAGAAAGATGGGAAGCCAAGCCAGGCTTAGACCAATAACAGTAGGAAAACTGTGCATGCTCGTCTCGAAAGAACATTTCACCAAGTAAAACAAATGCTCTGTCTTTTCCTGTTGAGGTTTTCCCTTCTGCCCGTGTTTCTTCGGTCCTCTTCCTGAAACCTGGCTTCATCCCCCCCCTCCCCCCATCTTTGGTCTTTGTGGCAGTGCAACAACAAATCCTTAGTGAATGTTTCTCAATCTTATTTTCTTCATTGTTCCCCTTCTTGCTCTGAAGCTGGTCCCAACAAATGGCCACTATGATAATTATAAAAGAACAAAGAGACAAAGCTTGTAGTGGCAGTGGCAGTGGCAGGGCGAGAGCAAAAAAGTAGAGAACGGAGAACGAGTCGCTTGCTGGCGCTTAAAATGGGCGTCACATACACACGTACAACATAGACATACTTGCAGTTCTCCACAGCTCATCTACGTCGACTCAGCCTTTGCTTCAGGTGGTTGACTGAGATTGTGGCTTCGGTTGAAAGCAAGGAGAAAGGAATACCGACCCCGTGCTTGTTCGAGCTTCCATACCTATTTCTCTTCTAGCGATTATTCCTGACTCACGAGCTATGGTATCGTGTGCCAAACATTTTGTTTTCTCTTCCCCCCCACATCATGACATCCCGGCCAGGCCAGGTTCTAGGCTTGCCCTGTTTCTATGCTTCTATGACTATCTCTTGTGCTGTTATCGATATGCATGTGTGCATAAGTGTGCGCAGCCCCATGTTGATGCCAACGAAGAGGGGCAAGTTCCTGTGCCTTTATTTACCCCTCGCCTACAGCTATTTTCAGTCTGAAAAAAGAAGCCCATCCGATGGAAAATACGAAGGGTTTTCTTTTGGCTGCCTAATTAATTGCGTCATCTGGTATACAGTTGCATGTTTTGTATTGCGGTTTGTTAGGCCTTGAGATCAGCTTAACTGGACGAATACTAGGCAGCTGTAGCATTGCTTTCGTATCTAACGCCTGCTTCCAAATATAGAAGAGATGAGACGAAGAATAGACACTGCTAGCCAGGCCGGCATGGCAAGGCAGAATTTTGACAAGCATCATGTGATCCTGCGCATCTAGATTAGGGTTTCACTAGACTTGACTGCTTACTGTGTGGTTCACAGCATATAGACAGGCTTTCGCTTCTTCACGTGAAAATGTGTAAAAGACCCCTTAAGTTAGGAGGCCTCCATACGATGTCCCTGTCTATCGCATACAATGTTTAACGTTATATTCGGTTACATTTAGTGCGATTCACGTTGGCTAGCTATGGTTAGTCTTGTCTTGTAGCCGTGAATGCACACTGCAGAGAGGGAACAGAACGCCAACGCTGAAGATTAAAGAAAAAACTACTTGCTTGTGATAATATAAAGCTCTATTCGTTGTACATCAAAGACAAAACAAATAAACAAAGAAAAAATCACAGAGTGGTGAGTTGTCTAACATGCCCCTACTAAAGGAGTTTTCACTACGACTTTGCAGTGCACCATCATAACGATAAAACACACGCAGCCTCACGCCATTTATATAACGTCGTTGCGCTCATAACCGGTGGGCTTGAGGGTCGGGTTGGGTTTGTTGTGGTCGCTCTTGTAGACACTGGCAAACGGATTCGGGTCAGTGCTCTGCTCTAGATTTCCTAGAGTATGGTTGACACCACGATGGGTAGCCTCTGTAGGCACACAAGGTTAGCGGACTGTTCGTACGCCACAAGCAAGGAAAAGAAAAAAGGCACTTACCATCAGCGCGGATGTAGTAAATCAGATCTTTCATGGTGCGGTGACCCTCCGGGATGTTCCAGTACGACACGGCAATATCTGGAATGCGGAAGTTTTCGTCTGTCCACTTTGGCAAATTTCCTGCCTCAATCTCCTGAATACACCAGGAATACGTGTGAACGGCTTCTTCCTCCAGATAGCCAACGAAGCGGTGGCAGATGCGCGGGGACATGAGGTACAGCAAAAACATGCCGTTGAAGAAGACGCCCTGGGCGGCAATAATCATGAGTTTCATGAAGCGGCCAGGCTCGCACATCTTGAGGAACGTAAGCAGATGCATTCGCTCGTTGTAGCTTTCCTCAAGCAAGGTCTCGATCCAACCGTTGTCGCGGCGCAAACGACGGATAGATCCAAGGTGGCGGAGCATGCCGGCCACCATACCTGGGACTCCGGCAATGCTTTCGAGGAAAATGAAGCGAATAAGCTAGAAGAGAGGGGGACGAGCAAGACGAATGTTAGAAACAGACTACGACATTTGTTACTGAGGATGGCAGTTGGAGAGTGTTACTTACCCACTGAGCCTCCGTCAGTGGCTTCACAGTGACTACCTGTCCTGCTGGCACGTTGGCTTGGGCTTTTTGGGCCTTGCTCATACCTGTGACGGTGTCCATTCCCCACCGACAGAGACGAACAAATTTCCATGCTGCCCAGTCGCCAACGGTGCGAGGCTTACGGTGTCCCGGAACAACCTTGAGCATTTCGTCATAGGTATAGCCATGATGGGGCCAAGCTGGCGGCGTTGTGCGGATGGCGTTTGTTTCTTGTGCAGGGAAGAAGTCACGCATGTGGCTGGCGGCCGTACAGGCAAAGCCTCGCCGAAGGCCGCTCTGGCAAGCGTATGGGCTAGCAAACTTTGTGTAGTAGCTGTTGGCTGTTAAGCGACGAGGGAGGCTTTGCTTAACATGGACAGAGCAGAAGCGTCCCCCTAGTTTGCTGTAAGACATGATGGATGTAGGGTACTTTGTTGAATATGTATGAAGCCTAAGAGTGTATGATGACTAAAGCGATGTGTGTATGGTGGGAGTGGGCGGCGATGTGTATGAGGACTTGAGTTCAGGTATGGGCTACCAACGGAAACTTAGGTGGTTATATATTTGATTACAAAAACAAAGACACGCATGCGCTAAGAACCGGAACAAAAGTTTCACTACTTCCTTTTTTTTTCTCAACAAGGAGGACAGCGAGCATACTGCGGGCTCTATCTTGAGGGCCTGAGGCAGATACTATGAAATTGGAATTATCGGTCACCATTCATAACAAGGAGCTGTTGCTTGCTAGGGACAACGATAGCCCACCCCTCCCCATTTTGGCCTCAGGACACGCATGTAGTCATCCGGACTGAAAAGTTTTAAACCAGTAGCGAAAACCAATAGTAGGAGTTGTGGGTAGGCGTGAGAGGCTCGGAAAGATAATGGTAGTGCATCTAAAAAGGAGGCTCTGCAATGGTTGGTCGCATTTTGGTCACATGCCCGCCCCTTTTGTGGAAATCCCGGTCCATCATCGCCAGGCTAATGCGGACTGAGACTTTCGTTTTGCTTTCTCGCACTTAGTGCAAGTTGTGGCAGCAAGCAGACAGGCCGATGACTGTAGTTGACTGGGTTAGCACTTGCTACTTCCCCAAGTTTCTTTCTGTGGTTTTTCATTCTTCTTGAATTTATATAGACCAGTAGGTAGACGTTGAATGATAAAACCGAATAATTTACGTGGTGTTGTAGAATTTCGTTCTCAAATGTGCTCGCAGCACATATGTGTTTCCGTTTTTGGTTAAGATGTACCACAACTAGCATGGTTATTGGCGACTTTGTGTTATAAGCCTATATCGGGTACTCTCGGAAAGAGAGCAGGATAGTTATGGAGCAGAAAGCAAACCTGCCTAGCTCTAGGGAAATGCAGGCCAAGTTTCAGCGGGTGGCGGCGCTAGAGAAAGTGCAAATCGACAAGCTGCACTGTTTGTCAAAGGCAGCATTCATTGTTTCCGGGGCTTTTTCCTTAGGCACAGGTTTCCAGGTCGGCGACGAGTTTCACAAGCGCGAAGATCGGGATACAGCCGGGGTTTTGTAGCTTTGCCTGGAGACAAGAAACAATGAGTTGTTATATCCGGGGCGTTACGGCTATGTGGGGCAAAATGCCTAAAAACAATAGAGCCAGAGCCCCCCTGGCTAACCTCGTCTGTATAATGTGCATGACCGCGTCAAGGAATTTCCAGAAGGGGTGGGTGCCGGATCCTTTTTCTGTGAAGAGCCAAAGGGCAATGTTGTCTGTCTCACACGATCATAAGGCCTGCCTCCCTTTCTGGAGGTATGGGTGTAAAAGCAGGTGAGGGTTGACTGCGTTGGGAAGTATGAGGCTCAGAGCTGGGAAGTCCTCAGAAACTCGGACCAACTCTTAGCATTGGAGAGGGGCGACGGTGACAACAAGAAGAGCGTCCGCGCCCGGCCAAGTCTACATTACACAGAGCTCGAGGAAAAGGCGGCGGGCGATCGAAGGAGCAAGACGTTTAGTAACTAGAATTGTTTGCTGGCAGAAGGGGCCCTCCGAATATGGCAGTATTGATTGCCATTCGGACTTGTCGTAGAACTACGGACGAATCTTCCGTCCTATCGCGATTAGCTGGGCTGTGACATGCCATGGGGATGGCTGCAAAAGGAACGATGGATTAGACGAAGACAAAAAAAGAACCAAGACAGGGAGGGAGGGAGGGGTGCAGGGGTGAGCCTAAGCCTGTTGCCACAGGCAGAAAATGACGATGGCGGCTTGGTGGTCATTCGATCGATCGCGATGAGAACAACGAGATATTGAGGCAGGCGAGAAAAAGCCTTCGAGTCGAAGCTGAAGAGCAAAGGAAAGCGAATATGAGAGACCGAGAGTCTGGGCGGGGCTTGAAGGCTTCCTGGTGCCATACTGCTCGTTTGACGTGGGGATGGTGAGAAATTTTCGCGGTTGATTTTTTTCCCGCTTTTTTCACCTGTTTTTCCCTTCGCTCTTTCCATCTTTATTGCCCTTCTTTGTCACTTTACAAGCTTGAAAACATGTGTGCTCCTCATCATGACAGCAGCTATTCTGCTTCTTCCATCCTCTTCCCATTGACAGCCCCAATAGGGGCATCGCGACATGTCTTTATTTAGAGTGCCATCTTGGCCATCCATTGCCTCACAGCCCGGGCCACTTGCATGCCTTTGCTCCTCTGTTGAAACCGAAAGACGCTATTTGAGGCATAGCACCAAAGACAGAAGCCTGCTTAATGGCTCAAGAAGACTGGCGTTTGCTGGCTTTTAGCAAAGCTTGGGTCATGTTCTTTTTCTTTTTCTCCTAGCGAATTTATTTGGTGAGGCTACATCCACTTTTATCGGCGCACAGCAGTTTTCCTTTTCTCTCGCAGTTTCTCGACGCACTGCGATCTTGCGCGCCGCCTATCTCGCCTTTTAGTCAAAGATTCACTTTTTTCTCATCAACCTGCGGATAGCAGCAACACCAAGACTCCAACCGTCCGACGGGCTTCTCTATCACTTGCGGTTGGTTTGAATACACATCTTGTGGGGACATGGATCGCGTTTAATGCTAGGCTGAGTCGAATCTGATTGAATTCGCAAAAACGAACTCGCTTCTTCTTTCGTCGTGTCTTTCGGTCTCTTCTCTTCCCCTCCGATTTGTCGCTTCAGAGAGAAAGCCAGACTACGATGCCCTCGAATACGCGGACCTGAAAAGAAAAAGATTGACCTCAGCGGACATCTCTTAAAAAACTAAACTGCCGATAGTGACGATATACATGCACGCTGCTGCATCTTGACGACGTTGCACAACATATATTCATAGTGTTCTTATCCACAGCTTTTTGTGCCCCTTACAGAACTTATTCTACTGCCCGATTTCCCTTATCTTTTGGCAAATAAGTAGTACTCTGGTTGCATCATCCTCGCCTTTTTGCATATCAACGATAACCAATTGCGAAGACACCCTGCCTTCCTTCCTCCTTTCTGAATCGTTCTACTTTCTTCAGTCTTACTGCCGACATGAGACATCTACGACGTTCAAAACGGGATATCGAGCTCAACGAGCTCAAACTTGGCAACGAATTATGGGCTCTAGACACCAGTTTCACCCTGCGCGAGCCCATGTACGATGTTAAGCCGAAAGAGCCGTTCCTATCTAGCTTCATCGACAGCTTCAAGCGCGATCCTACTCTGCGCATCACCCCCAGAGATCCAAAGGAAGAGGCCCAAATTCGGGCGGCAACATTGGCAAATGGTGGCCACTACTACGACATTGAGATGAGCATTTTGCAGACGTCACATTCTGCTTTAGCCCGCAAACTCAAGGGCCGCCATTTGCAAATGATTGCCATCGGTGGCTCTATAGGTACTTTGATGGCCTTGAACTCTTAGTCTCTCTAGCCCTGGCTAACTCACATACAATAATAGGCACTGGTCTTTTTGTTGCGTCTGGAAAGGCTTTGCAAGCTGGAGGTCCCGCTTCGGTACTGATTGCCTTCACTGTCATTGGCTTTATGCTGTATTGCACGTGCCAGGCCTTAGGCGAACTTGCTGTAGCCTTCCCTGTTGCTGGCTCTTTCGCTTCTTATTCGACTAGGTTTCTCGACCCCTCTTGGGGATTTGCCATGGGCTGGAAGTACGTCGCAATCTTCAACACCGTGCAGTTTATCGTACTAACATGTTTCTTAGTTATGCCTTCCAATGGGTCGTAGTATTGCCGCTTGAAGTCATCGCGGCCTCTATAGTCTTGAACTACTGGGACCAGGACATGCCGCGAGCCCCGTTTGTCACTCTATTTTTAGTGTTTATTATGGCCACCAATCTCTTTGGCGTTAAGGGCTATGGTGAAGCTGAGTTCACATTTGCAATCATCAAAATCATAGCTGTTCTTGGCTTTATGTGAGTGGCTCCCCCTGGTATCTGGCTACGCTGAGCTCTACTAACTCATTGAAAAGTCTGCTAGGCATTGTCTTGAATTGTGGCGGCTACCCTGGAACTGGGTACATTGGCGGCAAGTACTGGGTTGACCCAGGGGCCTTCAACAATGGATTCAAGGGTCTTTGCAGTGTATTTGTTATAGCAGCCTTCTCCTTTGCCGGTACTGAGCTTGTTGGTTTAGCAGCTGCTGAGACAGCTAACCCAAGAAAGTCTTTGCCAACGGCAATCAAGCAAGTGTTTTGGCGCATTAGCATTTTCTACATCACCGCCCTGCTGCTAATTGGTCTCTTGGTGCCTTACACCGAAGAGCGACTCACAGACTATACTCGTACAGGCGTCAGCGCCCACGCGTCTCCCTTTGTCATTGCGATTGAGCATGCGAAAATTGAAGTTTTGCCATCCGTTATGAACGCCGTTATCCTTGTTTCGGTGCTGTCAGTTGGCAACTCGGCCGTCTTTGGATCTTCTCGTACCCTTGCAGCATTGGCAGACCAAAATCAAGCGCCCAAGATTCTATCCTATATTGATCGCAAGGGTCGCCCGCTCGTTGCTATTCTGGTAGCCGGGCTAATCGGAATGGTGGCTTATCTGGCCGACATCGCCCAGCAGTCGGTCGTGCTTGACTGGCTACTAGCAGCGTCGGGCTTATCGTCTGTTTTCACCTGGGGCTCTATCTGTCTTGCGCATATTCGCTTTCGCCGTGCCTGGGCTGCCAATGGCCGGGCTGTTTCAGAACTTGCCTTCCAATCGCAGGTTGGTATCTTTGGTTCATATGTTGGCTTTGGACTTAATTGCTTTGTCTTGGGGGCCCAGTTTTGGGTTGGGGCATGGCCGATTGGATACCAAACGATGACAGCGACACAACTCGCACGCAACTTCTTCCTAGCATATCTTGCTGTGCCTATTGTGCTGGTCTTTTATGTTGGTCACAAATTGTGGTACCGGACGTCGTTTATTTCCGAGTCCGACATCAACGTTGATACGGGTCGTCGTGACTTTAACTTGCCTCTCCTCATTGCACAGGAGCACACACAACGGCGGTCATGGCCGAAGTGGAAGCGGTTATACAAGTTTCTTTGCTAAAGAGGGGGGGAAATCAATCGTTACAGAGTTTTCGTTGGAGCATTGGGAAGATATATGAATAGTGTCAAGCTAGGTATAAATGGGTTAGGCAAGGTGTTTTAGGTGTTTTCTTGGGTAATAATATTATGTGTAGTCATTTAGAAGTTGCCTGCAGGACTCACATGTGACATACGTCTACGACATCAAATTTGCGCACCCTATAAGAAGCGACAAGAGAAAGATGAAGCTGCTGGCTAGAAGGATGATAGATACCTGTTAGCTGGTGGTGCAGGTATTGTTCCTAGACACGCTTTCTTGCTTGGGATTCAGTGTACGATTGCCGTGGCCAGCCTTTCCAACATGTTATCTGGCATGAAACGAAAGATAGTCATGTAGTTTTTCGATTATTTGTTTTGTCTTTGCGTGGAACCTAGAGACATGTAACAGTACGCCCCCCATCCCCTCTAAAAAAGACTGAGAAAGGTCTTATAACTAATACATGCTTGACTGAGCTGAACGACTAGGCTTCTATGATGGTGCTATCCTAGTTTGGGCATATCGTTTTGATGCTAATATTGAATGGGCGGTTTTTACTGTGCCTAGATGTCAGCATACGTAGCACCGTAAGCATGCGCACAACTAGGTGGTTTCTGGTTAGTAGCCTCCAAAGCCTCTGATCACAGTCGTAGTGTTGCGAGTAATATCCGCAGATAATGGAAAGAAATCTGGGCCAATGGGTAAATACTTACCTGTCAGCTGCATTCCCAGTCAGACACTGTAATGGTTGTAGTGATTAGGCAGCAAGTCTGCACAAATGATTCTCAAAGATCAAGCTAAGCCCGATGAGAGACCTTTTTGGGCACTCTTGCCTCTCTTCACGTGACAAAATGACGGGTTTCCCGTCTTGGCATATTCGAAATATTGACTCTATGTTTTCTGATTGATGTTGTTCATGTTCCCTAGGTCTCTATAGTGTACTCGAAAAGGCGTATCATGCTGATGGCTGAGATCAAGCTGCCATCGCTTATCAGGATATCATTGAACTAACAAAGGGAGCTTCAATAAGCCAAGATTACTTGGCAACTACGTCGGATAGTTGACTATTAGTGAGAGGCCCTGTTGAAGTCTACTACAAGACTGATCTTCTCGAAACTTTGGTCGTTGAAGTAGGCGTTAGGTGGCTAGTGGTGATGATATCCAAAGCTTGACAACCAATTGCTTGTTTCCATGTTCATAAATGACGTCCCGATACTATGCCTAACGGCCCCACATTTGCCCGGCAATAGATGTGGGGCCGTCAACAAGAAAGGGCAACGACACATGTCTAAAAGATACGGGCTATGCCCGGCGTCCTTGTTGATAATAGGCATCAGTTGCAAAAACATGTGGCTGATTCATGAAATGCATGAAAGAGTGTCTTGGCCAATTAATGTTGCAAGAATAGAAAAAGAAGCGTCCTAGTTAAACCGTTACAGCCTACGGCGCAATGCTGTCGAGCGTCAAAGGTCATTATTGTGAGATGGCGAGTAGAAGGAGCATGGCTAGGAGGCTACGAAAGGACTAGGTGGTGAAGTGTATTTCTCTGCCTGCCGCGTCTCTGTTCCCCTTGACTGCTTTCTAATTCTCCTCTAGTATCACTACATACTTGAGCAGTTTAACAGCCTTCGTAACTTGTCAGTATGGATGTATTCTGTCCCAAGAACATTTATAGATGTTAGGAGCGAAGAGTAGCTAGCAAGCTAATGAAGTATTTCTTCTGTCTATTGCGCAAAGGAAGATGTCAGGGGCTTCATCGCAATTTCCATTCCTTTAGAGACATGCCTATTTCGCATGCGGGATCGGAAACATCGCTTAAAGCGACTTTCCCTTGCTCGAAAATTCGAATCGCATGACATAAGTCGATGTTCCAGTTACTGTCAGGAAGATCTAAGCGTCATGTGGGCAGGGAGGGATAACTGGCCTTGGGTTGTCCCTACCACCAAGACTAGTAGTCTATGGTTAAAAGCTAATGTCCACAGGGCAGTATACACCGGAAAGACCACGGGTTTTTGCATGATATGCCTGAAGTGTTCCATTCGTTGTTTTGCCCAATGTAAATAGTTAGCAATTCTATGCTAGATCAAGACCAGATTGGCAACGGACGGACAGAGGTCTCTCCCATAGGCTAATTAGCTAGGATCGCTCCCATAGAGCCGTGACTGTGGTTTGGCTATTTACGTATAGCAATATCCAACTTTTGTACCCCATGCCACTTGGATGAGAAGATTCCTATTAAGTATCATTAAAGGTAGAGACAAGGACAATGTAAAATCCACACTTCAAATAGTTTGAGCATTAAAGCCTAGGTAAGTAATAATGGTAGGGACAGGGCCTTTCTTGCGACCTATTGAGAGCGCTGTACTATTACATGAGCAGGCCAATCGGCAGAATATTTGCGCAACTATATACCAGTCAGGTTTTCGTATCGCTCGTACTTGCAGGTTTCTATCACCATTGAATATCAAGTGTAACCGTTGTAGCCGCTGTTAATGGTAGCAGTGTGCCTATTCCCCGCACATCAAATCTAAGTGAAGGTTTGATTCCCACAGTGTGGCCCTGCTCTAAACTAGCTAGTCTTGGACACATTCCACACAGAAACGATACGAAATTAGACATCTAGTAGCTCAGAGCCAGGCTTCGAGTCTTGTATAGGTATAGAGGAGGTGAGAGCTGTGTAGCAGCTAGGGTTAAGGGTTAAATGAGCGACTGATCTAAAAATAAATGGAGTTGTCACTAAGATTCTCTTCCACCGATTTTTCTAGCTAAGGCTTGAGATTTCAACTTCATCTTCAAAAGCGGAATTTGCCTTTTGACCTCTAATTTACTTTCGTTGCCTTTCGGATCTTTTTTCTTGCCCCGCACTCTCGTTTATTTAAACCCATACAACCTGTCCGTTTTGTAACTAGAGGCTTGTTCCGGCCGTAGCTTTCATCGTTTATCCCAGGATCCTATCCACCCGCAGATCATATCTCGACTATCCATTCGGCTGGGACCTACGCCGATATCTGTGGCCTTGGCTTTCTAGAATGTCCCCTACACTGCCGCCTACGACTCCTACAATTGCCGGCATTGTTGTCGACGATGGTGGCAACCGCGTCATTCCCGAATCGGTCCGCCCTGACGGCACCACGCGCAAAGCCATTCGCATCCGTCCTGGCTTCCGTCCCGCCGAAGACATAGAGCGTTTCCGTCCCCGCGCCGCCCAGGGTCGTGCTCAGCATCATGCCCGCGGACCGCCTGGTGCCGAGTACACGGATCGGCCGACACCTTCAAGAATTGCTTCTGAGACAAACAATACACCCCCTAGAACGTCTTCTTCCTCGACTGCTTCTGCACGTGCTTCGCCCTCTGCTAGAACCCCTATATCCTCTACTCCGTCTACGCCGACCCGGTCCTACAGCAATCAATCAGCCACTCCCAAGTCTCCAGCCTACCTTAAGATGTCCTGGAGACGAGACGATTCCTCGCAAAAAACTGCTACCCCAAGCGAGTCTCTTGAGAGCGTTACTTTGCCTGCGCCGGTAGAAAAGCAAAGCAAGTCAATAGAAGACGCGGAAGCTCCCTCGACTGAACCTGAAGCCCCCGCAATCGAGGCAGAAGTTGATCGTGAGAAGAAGGCTCGTGGGCTGAAGAAGAAGCTCAAGCAGGCCCGTGACCTCCAAGAAAAGGAGAGCGATGGAAAAACGCTACTGCCTGAACAACTCGCTAAGATTGGGAAGATTGATGAGCTTGTGCTTGAACTCAAGGCTTTGGGCCTTAGCTGTGACGATGACAAGGGAGGTGTTGTCACAAAGGAAGGAAAGGACGTTTGAACTACTAGCCGTGGGGGGGGGAGGGGGGTATCGAACGAACCTTCCAGAAAAAGTTGTGACGGAGCTTTAAAGGGATAGGCTTGTTGGAGACTACTTTGGCTTTCATGCCTTCAAGACAAAGCTAAAGCCACATGGACGCCACTTGAAGGGTCGCGAGAACCATTGAGGTGCAATGCAACCTGTCTGAGACGCAGTGGCTTTGACTGTACGGCCTCTAACCAAGGCTAGGCAAGCAGAGCTTTAGTCTCCAATCTCTATGATTTGCTACTGCATTCTATAGATGGCTACTACGGAATATATGTACTACATCCACAGCAGAACATGCTGTGGTGTCGCGAGGGCCATAATTGCAACAACTAGCACACCTCTACAACCTCCTTAAGATGTAAAGAGACCTGTCCTCGGGTGAGTCTAGCCGACACAAGACAGACCGGCTACACACGCACCATAGAGCGTGGGCAGTTTAAAGGCAGCGGATTGGCTTAAAATTGCAATATACCTAACATAGGATCTGCTGGCGGTTGTCCACTGCAATCTTGAAACTCTGCCATACAAACTTGCACTTGAGTTCAATTAAGGTGACCACGAATAATAAACCTGCATGATATCACACTAAGCGTTAAGAGCTTGGGCTGTCGTCTATCGGCACTACCCCACCACGCTAGCATGCCTGTGAAAAAGTGGAAGTACCCTAAGAAGCGCTAAGGCTTAGGCTGGCCAAGCCCCTCCAACGTCCTGTTTTGAGCTATAGCAGGGCTTGCTTCGGGTGCTGACTTGCTGAAACAGGAGCCTGTTGTAATTCGTCATTGTGTTTGGCGGGGCAGGTAGGAAAATAAATCCTACACCACCACACGCACGCAGCCTTGCTATCTTGAGCAAAATCGACTGGGAAAATTGCGATTGTCAACTACTAAAGACACCCGGCCTTATTAGACTTTGCTTTTTGCTATACATTTATACTCTCTTATACGCGTGCCTTAACTAGCCATCCACAAGAATAACCGGCTGCCATCATGGGTATTGAGGAACAAGACGAGGAGCGTGAGGTGCTCAACTCCATCTTCCCCGAGGAAATCACAGGCATGTAGGGACCAGCTCCATGACTTTAGCCCGTATATTGCGACTAACATTAGCGTCTGCAGCTGTATCGGAAACTGAGTACCGAGTGCTGGTGTCGCTGGACATGCCTGCCGAGGATAGCGAAGATAGCGAGCCCACTACATCTCTATTTCTTAACGTGCGCTACCCCGAAGAATACCCCGATGTCGAGCCTATTCTAGACATTTTAACGGTGCCCGGCGTATCAGGGCACAAGTACCTTTCCGTGGTCGATGACCGCGACCAGCTAATGGAAGGGATGAAGGAAGTGGTGCAGGAGAACTTGGGCATGCCCATGATATTCACCCTAGTATCATGGGTGCGGGAAACGGCCGAGCAGATTGCTGCTGAGCGAAAAGAAGCAGCAGACAAGGCGCAAGAGGAGCTTGCGTTGGAAGCCGAGCGCGAGGAAAACAAAAAGTTCCAGGGCGAGCCTGTGACGCCAGAGTCGTTTACTAGATGGCGTGAGGCCTTCCTCCGTGAAATGGCCGAGGCTAAAGAGAGGGCCGAGGAGGAGCGCCTGGCTGAGATGAAGAAACTCAAAGTCAAGGAGGAGAAGAAGTTGACGGGCAAGCAGCTGTGGGAGAGCGGCATGGCAGGAAAGGGTGATGAGGAAGGCGATGACGACGACGCGCCAATCGACAAGATGGCGAAGATGCAAGTGGCAGCGTGAGAAAATAGCAAGAAGCGATAGACGGGTTAGGAAGAGAAGGGAAATTTATATTTAAGCAAGTTTACTATCAATGTCAGGCTTGTTAGGTAGAATCCTAGACGCCATGTAGACGCATGCATATAATACACAGCAAGAAAAATCAACGGACAAAGAGCCCTTAAATCACATTCAGTACCCAGAAAACCCAGTTTTATCTAACCATTTTCGATCCGCTTCACAATACCCAAGGCCTTTTTGGTGGCATTTCTACCCCTCCATCTCTTCGTCTTCACCATCGTCCTCTTCATCGACACCCTCCACATCGGTCTCGTCATCATCAGTCGTAGGCTCACCCAACTTCTCCTGGATCTGGCCTAACAATTCTACGGCATGGTCATGCAACCGCTCATCTTCATAATCTAATATCTGGTACAGGTGCAGGCATTGGCTCAGCCGCCGTCTTGCAGCTTGCCACATGGAGACATGTTCCTCACTACGACCTTCCCCTGCTGCTGCCTCTCCAACCAAGAAACGGTGCCAGCCCCCTAGATACCACGCCTCGATACTGTGGTCATCGTCCTTGGTAAGCCGGTCGAGCACAAAGCGTGCCTCATCCATCAACGTGACCTCGAGTAGTAGTTTGGCTAGGCTGATACGTTCGGCGAATTCAGGCACTGCCGGGTCGTTGGACGGCAATTCGGCCCACAACTCCAAGCTTCGTTTGAGCGCGGCACGTGCGTCATCGTCACGCTCCTGCGATATCCGCACATTGGCTACCGTCTGCCACATTTCGGGCGAGTTTGGGCACGTAAGAGACGCCTCAGTAATCAGGGCCTCGCACTGCTGCTCTGCGTCCGCCTCCCACGATAGATCCGTCATGTACACTTCGACCACCGAGCACAGCACTGTGGCTAGGGCCCGCTGTTTCTCTAGCACGGCAACTTCACTTTCAGTGTTTGGTGGCGCTGCTGATGCCGAGACCTTGTCGCTAAGGGCTTGGATTTGGGCGCGTAGCGCACGTGCTGCTCTCTCATACCACTGCACAGAGTCCTTGCCGCCAATCTCGCTCAGCTGTGCCAGCCACGAGAACTTCTCTGGCCCACCACCGGTAGCTTCTGGCTTGTCACCTTCTGGGTCTAGAGATACGGCTTGCATGAAGTATTCCCGTGCTCTGTCGGGCTCGCCGGCCTCAATGCAGATCTGGCCCATCAGGTTGAGACACAGCAGTTCAGAGTCGGGGTTGCCCTTGGCAAGTTGAAGGGCCGAGGAGACGGTCTGTTCAGCCTCTTCGATGTCTCCAAGCTTCAACTTGGCATAGGCCGTGTCAATTAGGGTTTGGAGCGACATGGCTGGCTTTTTGGATTTCTTCGTCGCTTTCTTTGCCCGTGAGGCAGTCGGAGCCATGTGGAGGGGTTGAGGAGGGGCTTCTCTGAGTGGTTGGTGTGGGTGGAGACTCGGGGTGAAGGGGTTTGTTGCGCTTTTCAGAAATGCATGCAGCTAGTGTGTGTGAGTTTTGTGCGGCTGTGTCTTGGGTATATTATATAAGATTTTGGGTGTTGTATCTTGGGCGAGGGGTGGTTGCTTTGCTCTGCAGAAATTCCATCATCATTTTTTCTTTTCTTTTCGTCCCACTTGAACGAAATCAATATCCCTGTTTATCGATAAGAAAATAATTGTGGGACAGACAATCTTTTAAGACCTAACAGTGACTTGGCTTCCTGAACAACTGCTTCGAGTTCTCCAAGACATCGAATGAATTCAGGTTTGAGTTCTTCTGACTTTGATAACGAGGCTTGAGAGGTTTGGACTTGATATCATGAAAAACTAGCGGCTGGGAAGATAGCCCTCTCGACACCTTTGCATGGGGTCTTGAGCATCTTTTTTCGATCTTGCTAAATCACACACACCCACCCTCATCTTCGCCTATCTGCCAGCTTCGAGTGGTGACTGACTAGCCCGGCCGGTTGTGAAAATTTCCCTAGACAAGAGCTCGCACTCTACTCTCTCTACTCTTGCCAGAGGTTGTGGCGTGGCCTGTTTCTTCGGTATGAAGGTCTGATGTCTTCCCCCTATCGACTTGGGTAGCAATCGCTCCTTGTAGGTCGTCTCATGCTTTGGGTTCTAGGCCATGGCAGTCTTGGAAGGCCCTAGCTTCTCGTTCACCTTTCTGTCGTTGCTTCCTAAGCTGCTAAGAAGATTGCCTTCTTGTTGTAGCTCCAGGGTCTACTGTCCTGAACCAAGACATGGCCTAGCGTACTCGGCGTTTTTGGCCTTGAACTACAAAAAAAAAGCTTTACACACCTGAACATCAGCTAGGTACAACTGAATTTCGCGGCCATGGCCTCTCTTTCTGGTGTTGAGTGCATCATCAACGCCCCGAAGTTATATTACATTCTCTCGACAAAAGCGAGTACGGCTGCTCTGTCAGTCGGGCGTCAATCTATCATGTCTCGCCAATCAAAAGTAATGCACCACATATACATGGCCTTTAAATTGACAGTGGATGGGGCGAGAAGCAGGCCTTGGGCGTCCTTGCTGTTATGTAACGAGCTATTCTTTTTACCTACCCTCATGTTTCTTTGACCCCATATCGTGATCCCTGGGAGTGTTTCCTGATGCGGCATTGATTTTTCCTTTCACAACATCTGCGTGATCTTCTACATTCTTCTTTCTCCTGCCAATAAAAGCCGGTTATAAGTAAATGTAGATGAAAACAAGGTCATTTACTTGTGTAGAGGTTGATACACATGAAGCAACAATAGCGGGCATGTAATCAGCGTCTTGGAGACGAGCTGTTACACTACATACAATGGTTTTACCATGATTATTGTCAGAAGCTCCCATCGATGTTTCCAAACAGCTTTCAAAATCTAGATGCATTTTGCAGTACATACTCAACCCAAGCCTTTTGTCTTGTTTTCGTTTCATAATAATTACTTTGCTATCTTGGTCTTGTCATGCAAGAAATGACATTTACCGAGAGTCATCGTGGTGACAGCATCGGCCCATAACTGTTAAGCGCTTACATAATCACTACCCCACATCTACAGCAGGAGATATCAGTAACTACACTTATAAACTACAGCCACTCATTTCCTTTGTTGCAATTTTTCTTTTTACATCATTGCAAGAGCTTCTAGAAAATGTTTACGGGAATAGTCGAGACTGTTGGCTGTAAGTTGACGGGATGGGTGCCCCTTACTCCAAGCCTACAAACACTGACAAAAGCACAAATCTCAACGCCAACCCCTCTCCTCAGCTATTGCCAAGGCCAACCATCAAGATGAGACGGGTGGCACTTCGTACACAATTGCGGTGCCCTCCGACTCAGACCTCCTTTCCGACTGCCATCTTGGCGACAGTATCTCCGTCAACGGCGTTTGCTTGACCGTAACTTCATTCGCGCTCATGCCATCGCCCGAGTTCGTCGTTGGCGTAGCTCCCGAGACTCTGCGTGTGACAAACCTCGGCACACTAGTTGAAGGCTCCTATGTGAACCTAGAGCGTGCGGTGCGCGCCGATACGCGTATGGGTGGTCATTTTGTGCAGGGCCACGTGGACTGCACGGCAGAAATTGTCGACAAGAGACCAGATGGCAATGCCATAACGTTCCGGTTCCGTCCAGCTAAGAAGGACCTGCTACGGTATATTGTTTACAAGGGCTACATCACCATTGACGGCACAAGTCTGACTGTCACTACCGTCAACGATGAGGAATGCTACTGGGAGGTAATGCTGATTGCCTACACTCAGGAGCGGGTTGTGGTGGCTAAGAAAAGCGTGGGCGATCTTGTCAACATTGAAGTGGACATCTTGGCCAAGTATGCGGAGAGGTCTATGGCCCCATATCGCAAGTAAACGGCGAAAAGACAAATTTACGGAATATAGCTTCTTTAAAAGTCGTGTTATCCAATAGCTCATAAAACAGTCCCATCCTGGAATCCAGTATGCCTTGTTCATGTTCCCCAAACCTCGGCCAGTCGTTCGCTTGCTGCTTTCCCAACTCGCTTGCGCCCCATCAAGTGGCACAGCCCCTTCAACACCATATCTCTCCTAGCGTCTTCAGAAGCGCATGCCTCATAGGCCTTGGCAAACTCGTATGGTGTGTGCCATATCTTCTGGATTTCAACAGCCTTCTCGGCAGTGATTCCTTTGGTGGTCATGAGCATCTTGAGAAACAAGTCTCGCAGAGTGAGCAAGTCCGATTTAGACGTCATTGCAGAAAATACCTCGTAGCTCACGTAGAAGCCGTGATGTGGCTCAGCTTTTCGAAGCGCTTCCAAAGCAGGAAGATATGTATTAGCGGTTAACCTGGCAGATGGAATCACGTGAATTTGCTTTTTACTGTAGACTCTGCGCAAAAGATTGGTCATGCGAACTAGGTACTGCACTGTCTCGTCCATGGAGCGCGTGGTCTTGATAGAACATCCATCAACAACCTGTATTGACGCCATGGCGGAAGTCATAAGCTCTGCGTATTTTTTATGATACAGCGAGTCAAGAGACTTCTCTTCGATAATATACACGACATTCTCTGCACCAGAGCGCTTGAGCCGGAACTTTTGCTCGTGGAACCGGCCATCGCGGATACTACATATCAAGTCGTCTAGCCGTTTGCGCTCGACGATCCAGCCGAGCATGAGCTCATCGCCTTCAGCTCCAAGTCGTCGTAGGAGATTCGGATCTTGGAATTTGGCAACCCATTGTGCATCGCCAAGTTCTAAGCTGCGCATTATAGGTTTGACACCAAGAGTTGAGAGATTGTGCTGCATGTAGTCTCTGTCCCTTGTAGTCCGGATTTCTCGTACATCTAATACAAGCTCCACTGTAAAGGAATTAGCCGGGATTTGCACAGGACTTACGGCTGATAGATTGGCTAGGTCAGACGGGGATTTAGCCCCCGAGATCTGAACAGCTTCGTCAGAGTCGTCGGTGTCAATGATGCCACCCTCCGTATTATTTCCCACGCCGTTGTTTCCGAGAGACTGGCTTTCTGCTCCATGGTTTTCGCCCATATAATCTTCTACGGCAAGGTCATGATAGCTATCCTCATTTGACAGTGGTGCCGGGTCACTTAGAGAGGAGGTGGTTCTTGAGCACTTTATTTGTTCGTTGAACGCTGTTGCTGCGCGTTGTTTTACGCCTTTCCCGCGTCTTTTGGTTCCTTGGGCATTGTCTGCTGCCGTGGCGGCAGCCCTAAGTTTATGAGCAGTCTCCCATCCGAGGTCTGTAAGGGCATATTTGCGCAAGGGTCGTCCCCGTTCCGTGACAAGTTCCTTTTCAATGAGTGTCTTGACAGAGTTCCATGCCGTGTAGAACTTCCTGGGGTCAGGCGGGGCTTTGAACGAGGTATCGCAGTGTGGCTGGGCCAGATCGATGACTGTCTGTTTTGTCAAGCCTTGAGCAGCAGATGAGCTTGGGTCCATGCTAGAAAGGGCCATGACGATGGAGTAGGCGCCGGATCTGTACGAGGGTATATACTGCCGCCTTTTTGCCGCTCTCTTCGGTTGCGGCGCTTCCTCATCGCCATGCGTGCCATCAGCCACTGGCCCGGAGTCTGCTGGTCTTTTGCGTGCATTCTGTGGCAAAGGGATCCCGTTGGCCTCGCAGTGCTGTTTCAGCTTTTCAGTCAGTCGGCCGCAGATCTTAGGTCCAAAACCTCGAAGCTGATCCAGCTGGCTTGGATGCTGGAAGGTAATGGGACATGCTTTCAGCGAATCATAGGCATGGCGATAAACAGCCGCACTCTTTGCGTTGTGTTCTCGGGCAGTGTCTAGCCATTCTTTGACCCAGCTTAAAAACAAAGGGTTGGCGGAATTGGCATCAGGGTCGTCCATAATATGAATGGTTGGACGAGGTGAACAGCGATTACGTGAAGACGCGACTGCTGTGTTGAAGGATCAAGGGTGCACACGCTGTCACGTGATTAGTGAGGTGTGCGGAGTCTAGGGCTAGGGTTATCCACGACAAAGTATAATGTTGGCTTTCCAGAGCTCCATGTTCTTTCCAGCCTCCTATCCCTCATCACTTTACAGCAGGTACATGTATACGTGCAGCCACTGAAAGGTCTAGCTGATTCTCGCACATACACGACATAGCCACCGTAACAGCACGCTTTTTTGGCCGGTGATTTTGGGACGCAAGCTAGGATACAAAGCGGATGGGGGCTGGTGTTGACGCAGACGTTTCCATTTTCGAACAAGGTCCGGCGACACAACATGGCCATAACTGTATAGACAAGCGTTAGGAATGTGCCCTTTGCAGAGGGGGAGTGTAGCCCAAGGTGCTGGCTGTTGGTATTGGGGCATCGATGCATCGATGTAGCATGCACATGTGTACTGGGTATGCAATAGCAATGCGCCCGTACAACAACATGCATCTGTACATTGTACTCTATATTTGCTGTAAAGCTACCAAGTAGCAATACTCATGCTTGGATAATAGGCATGTGCGTAAGTGCGTGAGTGCGTATGTACGCTATGTGTATCTACACCGTCTTGCACTGTGCTGCACTGTACTGCATGTACCTGTGTGCTTGGTTTCTGGCGTCTGTCGCCCTGTCCCTATCACGAGCCTCAGTCCACTAGTCTGCCCTACTATAGCCCCTGTGGGCTGCTTGTTAGGCTGCCGTAAAGCCCCTGCTGTGACGTGACACCAACCCCGTCCTTCTCTGGCCGACCCCTCTCAAGCCCCACTTTAGCTCGCTTCTCAGGTTGCTGCTTCAGCTTTCAGCCTTCTTCTCCCTCTTAGAAGGGCAGTCCGCTAAAGGGGCGGAAAAGTCAGCTATTTTCTGCTCTACAGCGCCGTAGCCACCCACTGAAGCCGGCACTTGGGCAGCTCTGGCGGGGCTGGCTTTGAAGCTTCTTTGCCTTCATTCAACCCAACCGCCATCTTTCTCCTTCTCCTCTGACCATCTTATTAAAGCTGGCTTCAAGCCATTGTCCATCTGCCCTTGGTTTTCGTCCTTCCTCTTTGCTCCGTCACGTCTGTTTATAATCTACACTAACTATTGCTAATATCCTGTTCTTGTGTACCTTGTTCATAATACCTTCCTGCCCTTCAGCTTTGCCTTGCCTACACCCCCATCTACCACAACAAACCCACAATGTCGCTTTCTGATAACGACCAGAAGCTCCTCGAAGCTTCCAAGAAGCATCCCGTCATTTCCCTCGGCGAAGGCCGTCTCTACAAATATGGCACGGCTGGTTTCCGCATGAAGGCCGACCTTTTGGATGGCGTATGCTTCAGAGTCGGTCTTTTGGCCTCTCTGCGTAGTCGCAAGCTTGGTAGCCAGGCCATTGGAGTTATGGTGACCGCCAGCCACAACCCTCCCGCTGATAATGGCGTTAAAATTGTTGATCCCCTGGGCGACATGCTGGAACAAGACTGGGAAGTCTACGCTACTAAGCTAGTTAACGCGCCCTCTGATGAAGCCCTCGTCGTTGCCTACAACTCGCTGGCAGCCCAGCTCAAGATCGATCTTGACACGTCTGCCCGCTGCATTGTTGGCCGTGATACCAGACCATCGGGCTTCAATCTCGTTGTTGCTCTCAAGGACGCCTGGGAAGCCACTAACACCCACTCAGCCGACTACAAGCAGCTTTCTACCCCCCAGCTACACTACTTGACTCGCTGCATCAACACCGAAGGCTCTCCCCGAGCCTACGGCGAGACTTCAGAGGCTGGCTACTACCAGAAGACTGCTGATGCCTTCGTCAAAGCCCTGCATGGCAAGAAGGTTTCGGGCCAGGTAATTGTCGACTGCGCCAACGGCATTGGCGGTCCTAAGATGCACGAATTCCTCAAGTATGTCCCCGCTGAAACCGGCCTTGATGTCAAGGTGGTCAACGACGACGTGTTGCGCCCCGAAGTACTAAACCTCGACGTAAGTGCATTGTGATTGGTCCTTTCTATCTCCAAGGCAACTGGACGAGGTGTGTAAGCAAAGTAACTAACAGTATGTCTGAAAATAGTGCGGTGCCGACTTTGTCAAGACTAGACAGCGTGCTCCTCTTTCCCCTCGTCCCGTCCCTGGTGTCCGCTCCTGCTCGTTGGATGGCGATGCCGACCGCCTGATGTACTACTACACTTCCCCCACTCAGGGTTTCATCATGCTTGATGGCGATCGCATTGCTACCCTTGCTGCATCCTTCATTGGAGACCTCTTGCGTTCCGCTGGTCTGGAGGGTAGCCTAACCATCGGCGTTGTGCAGACTGCTTATGCCAATGGCGCTAGCACTCAATACATCACCCGCAATCTGAGCCTGCCCGTTCTGTGCACAGCAACCGGAGTCAAGCACCTGCATCATGCTGCGCAAAAGTTTGACATTGGAATCTACTTCGAGGCCAACGGCCACGGCACCGTGCTGTTTAGCAACACGGCTATTGCCGCCTTCGCCAACACCCAGCCGCAGTCGCCGGCCCAGAAGGAGGCCCTAGACATTCTTGCTGCTTGCGCCGAAATGATCAACCAAACCGTGGGTGATGCCCTCTCTGACATGCTCATGGTCGAAGTTGTCTTAGCCCACAAGAACTGGAGCATGGAGGACTGGGCTGTGGTTTATACCGATCTACCCAACCGTCTGCAGCGTGTTGAGGTGCCCGATAAGGATGCCTTCAAGACCACCGATGCCGAGCGTCGTTTAGTCTCACCGCAAGGTGCCCAGGCCGGCATTGATGAGGCCGTTAGTAAGTATACTAATGCACGCTCATTTGCCCGTGCCAGTGGAACTGAGAATGCTTGCCGTGTGTATGCTGAAGCTGCCACAAACGCTGAGGTCGATGAGCTAATCAAGCGCGTTGTTGCGCACATCGTCTCGGTAGCTAATCAATGAGTTAACTGGCAACACAGCTTATTGTTCATAGGAGGCAACAAAGAAAAAAGGAAAAAGGAAAAAGAATGATTGCAAAACAAAGCCGCAAAAATTTTTACAGCCAATGAATTCATGAATCCAGAAAAACAGTTGTTCTTTCAGGTCGTATTGATCACAATTACTATCCACAAGCATCTGTGTAATATGCATGTATAGTTTTGCTTTTATATGCTAGTGTTTGATTCGCTTTTCTACATATGTGAATAGGCCGTGTATCGAAGAAGTAACAAAGCCGCCTGTTTTTTTAAACCGCCTAGATAGACCAGCCCATATAAACACCTTTTATAGTCTTCATGCGAATGACAAGACAGAGGGAGAAGGAGGGAGAGGGAGGGGGGATGCAAATGAAGTGAAGAGGAACAAAGAAACGATTCATAACGCAGTCGTCAGATGAGGTCTAGGTCTAAGCTTGAACACTTGCCTTTTGTTCTAAAGCCACCCAAGGTAGCAGAGCTGAGGGGGGTGAATGGACGGGGGAGGGGAGGGAGCAAGGAAAATAACGCAAAAACACCCAGAAGACCACCAGAGGGAAAAAATATCAAAGATATGAGAGGTGGTACAGGAAATGTAAACGAATAAAAGAGACCAGGACAAATAAGCATCAAGATGGAGGAAATGGGGAAGGATAAGACAAGCAGCCAAGAAACAAAGACAAAGAGAGGCCCGGGAGACAGAAAGAAGGAAAAAAAAATAAGACAACCCAAAATGCGCTACACAGTCTGATTGCTTAGCACATCTGGTACTCCAGAGCACCCTCAGCCTTGCGGGTCTCGTCCTCGGTCAGTAGCTTGTACTCAATCTTGATGTCCAGATCGCGGTGCTTGCGCTCATTAGGCTTGACCGAAATAACACCCTCGACCTCCTCACCCTGCTGAACGGTAAGCACGTCAGTGAGGTAGAAAACAGTCTGCTTCCAGTGGGTGTACTTGGTGTGAGGGCCGGTAGAGAAGCGGATCTTTTTGTGGCAGGCTGTGAAGTCAATGTCAAACCAAGCAACCAGAGCATGAATGAAGTCGTCGCGACGAGCGGCCAACTTGAAGGGTACAGAGAAAGTAAGGTCTTCGGTGGTGCACTTGTATAGATCCAGAGTCAGGACGGGGGTGGGGTCGGTAACAACAGCCTTGACCTCGACAGTGTCGACGAGGGGCTCAGAAAGAGCTGTGGCCTTGAGAGGGCTGTAGTCAAAGCCGTACACGTTATCCCAGACTACGTAGACAGGGTTAGCTTGCAGAAACAATGGGGAAGATAGCCAAGAAATTGTATGTCTTTCTGAACAGAAAAAGAACTTACATCCAATCTTCTCATCCTTGTAGTCACCGTCCTCAATACCGCCAATGAAGATGGTGGCCTTATCGGGGAATATCAAGCCGTCAGGCTGCAGGTAACGGTCACGAGCATACAGGACAGTGTCCAGCATAGACTCATACAGAAGGAAGTAGCCCATCCACTCGGAGATTATAATATCGACCTTGGGGAAAGGCAGTTCAACCTCCTCCATCTTGCCCTGGATTAGGGTAATCTTGTCAGATAGGCCGTTGACTTCCACGATCTGGCGGGCCTTGAAGATGATAGAGGACATGTCCACGCCAATAACATGCTTAGCACCAGCCTTAGCAGCAAACCTATGAGGGGGTTCGAGCAGGGTTAGCATTTCTAAAAAGGTTTTCAAGACTTGTGAAGGGCACTCGGGAATGTGTATGCGTACATGGACAGAATGGCAGTACCACATCCAACATCCAGGACAACCTTGTCCTTGAAAATGTGGCGGTTCTGGACAATAGCGTTCATGTAGGACCGTGTGCGGACATCATCTTTCTATATAAGCCAGATCTTGTTAGCGATCAAGATGTAAATGAGGGCTGGCTTTTATCTGGTACATTTGACCGTTTGGCCTGGTCTTTCAAAGGTAGGGAGGGTATTAGAGTAGACGCGGGGTGAGGGGTGATGGTATCTTACCAACATCTCTTCGTGAATGCCATGGTGGTCGTAGCTATACAGTCACGCAGGTTAGTATCTAGCAGTTTGGTCAAGTTGAGTACGGTGATCTAAGGAAAATCTACCTCTTGAAGTAGTGCTGCTCGGAGTGAGCCATGCTCTCCAGGCTCTCCTTCTGCTTGTCGATGTCCATCTGTGACATTTTAGGCCAATTTTGTAGTGGTTAGTAGATTGTAGGAGGAAGAAAAGAATTCAAGTTTTTCGTTAAGGAGTAAAAGAAGAAAGAAAGAAATGAGTAGAAGAGGAAGAATGGAAGAATACAAATTTAGTTCCTTTTTTTATGTAGAAACGAAACAAGAGAAGAAATAAAAAGCCCAGGTGGGAAAAAAAAAAAAAAAAGAAAAAAGTCCTTGGCCAGAAGGAAAAAAAACTCCTGTGACAAGGCTGAGGAAAAAAAAATCTGAGCCTTGCCTTTTTAGCCTGGGGTTTAATTTCTTTAGACAGCCTCTTGCGTGGGGTAGTTGCTTTTTAAAACTCTGCCCCTCAGCACACTTTATTTTTCGTCTTTAGTCTTGGCTCGAACGAGAGGCAATTACCCAAAATTTGAACAACGAAAAAACCATCATGAGAGTGCTTTTCACCTTCGCAGTTTGACATCATGGATGTGTGTCTTTCGATTTGTACAAAGGCATATCACATCCACCCTACAGTATCATCTCAACTAACCATAAACCATCTAGTAAGATTCTGCTAGGGCGGCGGGGAGGGGCCTAGACAAAGCAAGTTTCTTCTAGTTGCCATTAGCCAATCAACGAGCCCAATGTATTTTTTAGGTTGTCCAAGGGCCCCCCGAGCCCAAGTAAGACGGATGTTCTTCACCGCTTACCGAGACCCGTTTTTATGGTGTGTCTCACCGAATAACACCCCCACTTTGTTTTCTTCTTTACCGAAGAATCTTGGCAGAAAATTTTACCCTGACATGTGAGATTGTTGTCACCATACTAAGAGATATAACAGTGTTGGTTCAGAAATTATTGATGAATTTTGAGGTATCTTAACAGTCTTGTGGCACCAACGACAAGCTTGTCTTGTTAGCCACTCTAGCTTGAAATTCAGAAAGATAAAAAAAAAGACAGAAAAAAGAAAGCGTGCTTGAGCGTCTAAAACAAGAAGATCAAGAGTCAAAACAGTCATGCAAAAAACAAGGAAATGATTTTTTTAAACACCAGTGCGACAGCAACAATGCAGGCCTCCTTCCCTCAATTGATTAAGTAAGATGTGAGGATGAAATGTAAGAAGAAAAATGAGACAAAGAGTATGAAATGAAGAGGAAAGAAAACAGATAAGAACCAAAAGGCTGCTGTTGCTTGGCTTACAAAGCAACCTTCTTCTCATCTATCGAGTCACCAGAGCGCGAGATGTTGTAAGTGCGCTGCATGTAGTTGTTAATCTCAGGAGAAAAGTAGGTGTCGTTGGAGCAGCTGCCGTCTTCGGTAGTGGCACGCTCCTGCTCGGCAGCAATCCACTCGGCCTTGTACTCGTTGATCTTCTCCTCGTGGTCCAACTCAGGGTTGTACGAGTTGCCAACGCCGCGGAAACGCTCCCACATAGACAAGTGCTGCTTGTGCACAGCGATACCGTGGTAGTTGTTCTCCTCGCCCTTAAGAATGTGGCCCCAGCGGCGCTCCTGCTCCTGCAGATCCAGACCGGTGGTGTCGGGGAGAAACAGCCAGGTCAGAACCATACCGGCCAGACCGAACCAGGGAACAAAGTAGAACTTGGTCTGGTCGTCAATGTAGTTGTACAGGACGGAGGCCAACAAAGCACCAGCCTTACCCAGGCAGGCAGAGAAACCGTGGGCAGAAGCACGGATCTGAGTGGGGAAGACCTCACCAGCCACGAGGAAGGTAACCGAGTTAGGACCGAACTGGTTGAAGAAGGAGGACAGGAAGTACATGACCTGGAACCAGTGAATGTTCTCAGGGCGCTTGTAGTACTCAAAGTTGTAGGCGGGGATGATGAACATCAGGAAGCACATGAAGAAGCCAACCTGCTGCATGTTCTTGCGACCATACAGCTTGTTGTCAATGAGGAAAGTAGCCAGGTAGTAGCCAACCATTGAAACAGCCACGTTGATAAGCGACCACCACCACTGAGTCAGCAGAGAGTCAGGGTTGGAGGAAATAACCTTGATGAAGGCACCCTGGAACAGCTTGTTACCGTAGAAGAAGACATCGTTGGCGAACCAAGTACCAGCAGTAGCAAGAATACGGCCACCGAAGTGGCTGAAAGTGAAACGCAGAGCGTTGAGGTCGTAGCCAGTAACCTTGGCCTTCTTCTTGGCCAGTTCCAGCTGCTTGGAGGCGTCAGGCATCTTCCAGATACGGTAGTACACGAGCCACAGGGTACCAATAGCAGGCAGAGCAAAAGAAATACGGAAGGTGACCTGGGCAGCCATCTCGGAGTAGGGCGGGTTGCCGGGGTTTCCAGCATGGCGGTTAAAGACAAGCAGGCAGACAATCAAAGTCAGCTGGTTAAAGAACTGACCCCAACCCTGCATGAGGAAGGCCATGGTGACACGGCGACCACGGTGGAGACGATCCTCGCGGGTCGACATGGTACCAGCAGCAAGAGCGTTCTCCATAGCAGCAGTAGCAGTGACGGGGTACTCACCACCGACACCAATACCGTAGAACATCAGGCAGAGGGCATAGCAGATAACCCAACCCTGGAGGGTCAGGCCCCAAGAGGCAGTAAGCATGACTAGACCAATGAACATGATGACGGCATCCTGGATCAGACCGAAGCGACGACCAATCCAATCACCCATGACACCAACTAGCATCTGACCGACCATGATACCAACGATCTCGAGGTAGGTCTAAAAGATGAAATGTTAGCATTAGGCAATGTCTAGTACGGCAATTAAAAGGAAAAAAAAGATACTTACAACGGCAGCAATCCAGTTCTGGCTGCAGACGCTGGGCTGGCTGTGACCCCAGCAGTAAGGCCAAACAGCCTTGAACAGAGGAGCAAGGTTACCGATAGAGAACAGCACGTAACCCTCCAGACCCAGACCAGCACCAGGAAGAATGGCATTGTCAAAGTACCACGAGAAGGGCGACAGAGGGTCCTTCTTGATCATCTGGCCCAGGGAGCGAAGCTCGGCAGCCGCTTCAGCAGCATCAACCGAGGTGACGAATCTAACTCGCTGACCAAGAGGGAGGTCAGCCCAGTAGACACCATCAGTGGTGTAGGAATCATCGGGGTGTGTGAGAGTAGCAAAGGCACGCCTGTCATCGGCACTAACACCGGAGGCCGTGATGGGGGCAACGGCCGCGTTGACTCCTTTCATTTCAGACATTGTGAATGTGCAGAAAAATGGAAGGATTGAAAAGACGGGAAAGTAAAGATACCTGATAGAGAAGGAGGATACAAGGTACCTCGACTTGACTATCTCGTAGTGATGTGGGAGGAAAGGAAAGAAAGGAGGGGGGTGGTAGCACAAAGGCCTAAGTCTATCAAGAAAAGGAGAAGAAAGAGCCTCAAGAAGTGTGAATCTTTCTAGTATCTACGCCTTTCTCTAGCCGAGAAAAGAACTAGATAAACAAGAAGAAAAGGCGTGAAGAGAGCGATAGGCAATGGAACCTGTGAAGAGGATGGAGAAGAAAGAAGAAGAGGCTGGAATGGGCCAAAAAACAAGGGAGGAGCTGTCGATACTTTATAATAGGCAAAGGAAAGAAGGACAAGAGCAGGAGAGCAAGAACCGCCCCCAGAGAACCCAAGACCGGGAAACTGCCAATCCAGCGCCAGCAAGCCAGCAAGAGCCGACGAAAGAGGCAAGAGAGGCAGAGTTCTGTCAAAACCTTTCCCACCACACTAAGCTCAAACTAAGAAGGAACCTTTTTTCTTCGTTCCCTCTTTCCCAATGCTCCCAGACAAGTCACGGGGTATGAACACTCCCTTTGCTTCCACACCCCTCCCCTTCTGTCTAAATTCTTCATCCTTTTTTTTTTTTCTTTTTTGTTTTTTGGGTTCTTGCTCTCTTCAAATTTATTTTTGGGCAAGTCTACAATAGGAGTTATTGCCCTTGGCGTTCTTAGATACATCCACTCAAGAAAGAGGGACTTGCAATTGCCACTAAACCAAGCTGTATTTTATTGATTATTTTTCAGTGAGAACGAGGGGGGGGGGCATGCAGCTCAAAAGTCTCAGTTGAGAACAAAAAGAGCAGAAAAGAAAGAAAGACAACAAGGGAAATCCCAATGTCCTTGACGGCCTGGGGCTTGGCTTGCTGTGATCGTCTTTGTTGTGGGCAGTTTCTTGCTGCTGGCCGCCCTACCTAGTCTTCGATTCAAGTGTATGGGCGACCAGCACATCTAGCACGAGCACGTTTTTCTCTATTTTTCCTTGTTTCTTTTTCCGTTATTTTTTTTCTTCAACTTATCTCCGCTTTATTGTCTTAGTCCTGGCCTTGTACTCCGGCGGAAAGCGAACGGCTAGCCAGTTGTTTTAGTGTTGGTGCGAATTCTGGATGTTGGAACGCCGAACCAGCATGCGAGCATAGTGCAAGTTGCTGGATGGTAAGTCACCAAGCTAACAATGCACCACGAAATAAAGGGCCAGAAAGAAAGTTGAAACAAGAGAGCCATCTCCAGTGCCAAAATATGGGAAGGAAAATAATAAAAAATGAAATCAAACAATCAGCCACACAAGCAAGTATTCGGTCCAAAAGCTTAATTCAAAATTCAACGAATGGCAGCTTGAAATCGCACCCCGTTGCATCTTATGCCTCCCTGATGGAAAGCCATGCAAGTGTGATCTTATGCTTGCTGGTCCAATTCAAGATTGGTGTCTGGCACTTGGATTAATGGCGCAAACTGTGCAACCTGGTGGTAACATATGAGATATCAGGAACTCCTCAAGCTTGTAGTATCTGGGTTTAATGCTTATCTCGACCCGTTTCTGCCATACACACCACAAACTTTTTTTTCAGTCCCAAATCCCTATACTCTGTGTTTTTTTAATCCCCCTCATTACCCTTCACAGATTGCACATCTCTTCTCTTTTTTTTGGTTTTTTATTCACAAAGCTTCTTTCACTATTCAAGACATGTCGTTGACTGCCGCCAGACTGCCAAGTTCTTGGCACGATTGATTGTGGTAGGTGCTCGTGTGCTTTGATTCTTTGTTTTCTCAACATTCTCTTGTCAACTTTAGTCGTTTAAATCCCATTTTATTGTTTGTCATGGAGGAAGTCCATGTCGTGCCTGAGGATCAGATTGGGAAGAACTTCTTGCCTGCCTCCGTGTCTTGCTTGCCTCTATCCTGCCCGCCCCCTTCTTTCAGTGTGTGCCCATTGATCGATTTTACTTGTCTCTCGCTGCTCGTCTCGTACTGTGGCACGTTATATGCTCACTCCCTCGTCGTTGTGCCGGCCCTGGCTACTTACGTACTTCGGAGTGCGCCCCATATTTATCCCATCTCAAGCCAGGATGCAAACAATCCTCAACACGCAAAAAGAAAAGAAGGGCGAAAAGCAGCTCTGGCTTCGCAGCCAATCAAAGATTTGCATTCCACACGTGTGCCAGCTCCAAGCTATTTATTTGCCCATGTTATTTGGCGCTTGAGCCCTTCTTGGACATGAGCTAAACAGAACGGGAGCACAAAAATAAGAGAAAAAAAAAAAAAAAAAAGAATGTGAGCAAGCCTAAGTTTGCAGCTACCCTAACAGCAAAAGCTTTTTTAGCGGACACTAGAAACCAAAAAGGAAGTAGTGCAAGCCGAGTTTGTCTCAATTGACCGAAACACATAACCCTTGTTGGTGTCTTGTTTAAGGGTTATGTCATCGTCAACCCATATGTTCATGCCGCACGCAGGCAATGGCAAAAACAAGTGCCTGTGCTTGTCTGTTGGCACTGTTTTCTTGTATCAATGATCTTCATGTTGAAATCCGGAACACCTGAGAGCTGGATGCATTGCTGTCCGCAAGGGTTTAGAGGGTCCCTTTGTATTGCTCCCAAAGTTCCCTCCCCCTACCCTTTGTTGTTTCCCATTCTCTAGATAGGAGGGAAAAATCAATAAAAGAGTGAGGAAAAAGACCTCATCGAATCCCACATGGGACAGCAAGCCTCGAGTCATTGGCTAAATCATCTTTCGATTTGTGAGCATGACGACGAAGCTCGGTCCATTCGCTCTGATTTGAACTGAGGGCAAAGCTAACCATAACAACAACACCAGTGGAACATACAAACGAGATGGCCTGGGCCCTTATAGCACGCGGTAGATAATGGTGTGGACTCGATTAGTCTGACCAAGAGAGCCACAGGAGCCCGAGCTTTTCTTGATATTTTTTAGAGTTCCTGATAACTGATCACTTCGGGCCCCCTCGTGCTAGCAATACTGCACTCTCAGTGGCTGGTCTAGTAGCAACGCTTTGTTTGCCTGGCTCTGGTTGATCATTGATGTAACAATAAGCCCGCCAGCTAATATTTATCCGTGTACTTTGTCTTTCGCTAACACACACACACAAGGTCCGTTTTGCGCTTTGCCACAATGACATAACCATTTGGACTGGCACATACAGATCAAGATTTGACCGCCTCGCTTTTTTGCAGCTTAGACGACCTCGGCCTCCTCCCGCCTCGCTTCACCTACCAAGCAAAGTCTAGGGGCTCTTTCTTGTATCTTTGTGCCAGTGCCAAGCCACCCTTATCATAGCAGGGTAAAAAAGAAAACAAACAGCAGCTAGCTCTGCAGAGAAATTGAAGTGCCGTTCAAGCTTGGGAAACAACTGTTGGTGGTCTTGGCATCATATAAAAAATGAATAAGCCTGGGCGTCTGGCTTGGCCTGTAGACAAAAAAAAAAGAAAACTCCTTCACCCCCTTGCTGTGCTTGCTTGCCAAGGTCAAATCAGCGCCCACCAAGACTTTGTCAGAAATGTCCGACTTTGGGGTCCATGTATGGAGCTACCCATTACCTTGCGACCGGCACTTGTTGACATATGCACAATGCACAACTTCGTCTTCGTCTGCACAAAATATAATCTGGCCATGAAAGCCACAAAACGGCACGAGCTTCGCTTCTCACCCTCCTAAACACCCCTGTCCTTTTTACTTCATTTCTTTGGCCTTTCTTCTTGGAAAAGGCCCATTGTATGATCTTGAAGAGCCCACGTGGTTTAAGTTTAAGTCTCGAGCCTTGTCCTATCGCGACTGTGCTTCGGTGTCCGGGATCAATGACATCTTCATGATTTCATCTACCACTAGAGGTCTATTTGATGCAAACTAGTGCTAAGAAATCCGCTGCGATATCAATTTAGACCTAGACTCAAATTTCATGCATTTGCTAACCTGTCTATTCTGCCTAACGCTGGTTCCGTGATGGCTGCAAAGCCCAGCATCGATTGAACGATGGATCAGGCCGCACACTGGCTATTTGACAATCTCAACACCCGCCCTAGCTTGTCATGAAGCATCAAAATGTGGTGTGCATACTGCACGCCATTGTGATCTTGCTGCGCTACATCTAGGTCTTTGCTAGTGTAGGTAATATAGATAGTCCTGATCGACAATCCGGTCCGGTATTTCACGGCATGCTCGTTGCCCACCCACTGAACTTGGAACTCGTCGTTTTCTCATCATTTGTGTGAGCTGAGTTTTTTTTCTCCCCGTCGGTACAAAGGACACACACTAAGCTTATGTGACATCAGAAATTTGGGCGTCCTTCCTCATCACATCATCACACCTGTGGTCCTCTCCACCCACGTTAGATGAGGTCTTGTAGAAAAATAGACATCTTACACTCTGCGTATGGCCTAGCTCTTTTTATCCACCCCCTTTCGCTCCCTCTCCGTCATTGCGATGTGCTTAATTGACGCCTTTATCACATTTGTTTTCGATGGCTTTTGCTGAGATTCCTCATCCAACTGGACAAAACGAATTAGCTGCATCTGCCAAGCCGTGAGAAAACAGAAGCTGTCTCAGAACAAGGCCATAGAGGCGAGTAACCGTTGTGTAATTTGATTCTATGTATTCCATCGTATGACATCCCCACTCTATCCTATGGTTATAAATGTCCAACATGGACACGCCCTCGCCGAAATTCGCACCCCCTTCTCTTCTCTTACACCCAGCTTCAACTCTCCCGCTTCTCTACTTCACCAATGTTGCCACCGGTCTTGTATTCACACAAGCCGATCATAGAAGTTCTTCTCCTGTCCTCCATCCATCCACTATTTGCCATGTACACAACAAAACCAGCCATTCGACGCCGTGGCGTGTGACATACACGGCGATCGTGATCCTATTTACTCGTCTGAAAAGTTCGGCTAGTGGAGTTAGTCTAATTCTCTCTTCCTTCAATTCCACGTTCTGCTACAACGGATAGTGCATGCAGAAGGAGTCGACGGCAGATTCAGGGCCGAGGCAGCTATATGCTCTATGCTATATAGCGCTTTTTACGCAGCACAACGACTGATGTAAACAAAAACAAGGCTCAGGGTTTCTTAAGCCTACGAGCACATGACGGCTTTGAAAGAGATGGAAGGCCATGCAGGGAGAGCTCACGCCAAGTGACATGAGAATAGCATTGAAGCAATATACATACATAGCCACAGCTTGGCATCTTAATGTCTCGAAATACACCCAGCATACCACCAGGCCTTTAAGCCTTTCTTGGCCATGAAAGCACTGTTCCTGAGGAAAGCCAACATCAAGGAAAATCCAGAAGAAAATCAACGACAGCGAGGGCGACGCAAGAGCCATCAACTGCTCACTCTCTTCTTTCTCTTCTCCTCGTTTCTTTCTCTCTTACAAAAACAAATAGAAAAATACTAGCAACGGACGGCCCCTGCGCTACATAAAAGACCAATAACAAACTATGCCTCACAGTCCACGTTCTTCTCTGATTGGTCAAGACTCAATCTCATGGAGACCCACTTTTAACCACGCTTCACTTTTCGCCCTTCCCATTGCTCTCTCGTTCTCGCCGAGGAATCGTAAATCTAGGATGGCATTGCTGACTCTCGTTGCCCGTGGAACTTGAACTCACGTACTTTTTGTTTGGGTTGAGCACTATTCTAGGGTATAAAGCGATATGGTGTGAGAAAGCACACTCTGAAAACCACTATGCAGCATACCCGTTAGGGTTAGGGTACAACTGTTTCTTTCGAGGCATAAGCACTTCGCCATCGTGGTGTTCCGTTCTTTCACTAGTCATAGGTAGGCCAAAAGGACTTCATAATCATAAATGTCTGACTGAAAAGAGAAACTGATATCAAAATGGGCAATTGTGAAGGGAGGATGCAAAAAGACAAGGCCCTGACAGGGAAGAGAAATGAACAGGGAAAAACATGTGAGCAAAGGCAACATCAACGGAATAGCCAGGCAAGAAAATGAGAATATGGGACATGGACATACATCATGAGATACAAAATGAAAAATCAAGAAAGCGAGAATCAGCCAGAAAAAATCAAAAACTAGGAAATGAGTAGCACGGGAAGTAGAAAAACTCAAAGCTCTCTCTCCTCTCGTTGTCGCCTATCCATCGACAGATGACACCGAAATTAAAGAAAACAAAACAAAAGGCATCTGAAGACAAATAAAGAGTTTTTAGGAAATTGGAGGGATAAAAATAACAAGATAAAGAAATGTACCGACCAAAGTAAAGCATGAAAACCTCTGAGCAATTTGCAAGAAAAAAAACAGCAGAACAAGTAGGCTGCTTTGAAAAAGTAAAAACAAGGAAAAATGGGGATATGTGGTAGTGAGTGGAAATGGCAAAAGGAGAATGAATGTTGAGTAGAGATAGAACCATGGATATATCTATGGCTTATGTAAAGGGCGTGGAGTTGGGATTTCTGATGCCGTATCATGGTATTTTCCCGCACGAGGCGTTTTGTCAGCTGAAGTATCCTCAACACGTCGCATAGGCGAGACCGAGCCAGATGACGGCTGCGATAGAGGCCCCGAGTCACTGGGCGGACCGGGGCTCGCTTTCCCCGGCTTCAAAACCTGAGACAGCGTGCTGGGGTTGCTAGTTGTGTTCGTGCCGAATTCGGGAGGGAGAGTGATACTGTCGTGGCTGCTAGCACGCATCATTTCAATGCCGAGCTTGGAGCTAGGAAGCGCTGGGCGTGGTCGAAGATGCTTTTCTCGAAGAGCGCCGAGTTCCTCGTCCTCGTCATCGGCGGATTCAGTGCCCGATGAGCTTCGTTTGTCGGTAACAAAGTCTCTGCGGGGATGGGGCTTGATGATGAGCTTCTTGGTGAAGAGCGAGTTGGAATCAATGCGAGATATTGAGCTCGAGGTGTCACTACCAGCGCTGGAGCCAAGACGGGGCTGGCTAGCGATAGAGTCAGATGGGTCATCATCCCGGATACTAAGGCCATTATCTTCCCAATCTCCATGGAGAGCCTTTCTATTGTTGGCAGAAAAAGATAGGTCGTCGGTAGTAACAGATTCTGAGTCACCATATGCAGAGCTCACTGAATCCTCCCTGCTGGATGGCACAAGACTGCTGGTCGTGCGACCAGACAGACCAGTGGGACCGTTGAGAGCTGAGCTTCCCTCAGATCGGAGACTAGCAAGCCGGGTTGAAGGCGGGGCAGGGTGAGGAAGCGACACTGGAATGCTTTGATGGCTACTAGCAGGCTTCCAGTGACAGAGATTGCGCATAACCTCGCTTAACTTGGAAGAGCTTATGGGCTTTTCAATGAGGGAGTCAAAGTAATGTGGAGCCTGGAGCTCCTTTAAATAGGCAGTGATGGCAACAATGGGAGTATGAGCATTTGCATTCTTAGTTTCACGAATCATCCGCGCTACATCGGTACCGTTGATTTGTGGCAGCTTAAACTCCAGGAAGATGATGTCAAACTTGATGTCACTTGTTGCATACCGCACTGCGTCAGCGCCTGTAGAAACAAGGATTGTTCGACAGCGTAGCTTTTCAAGTAGCTTCTCCATGACCATGCGGGATACAGGATGATCTTCGCCAATGAGAACATCCAAGGGTCGGAACAATGGACCACCATCTAAAGCGATTTGAGAGAAGCGGCGCGAGTTTTGGCGGCGACGTTGGACATTTAGAAAAGCATTGTGCTTGTCACCCTCTGTATCAGATGAAGATGGAGACATATCAAATACCTGACTGCGTCGATTGCGGTGATGTGCTAGGGCGTCTGTCATGATGGGACTACCATCATTGGACTGGGAACCAACCGTAAGCGAACGCGAGCGAGTGGTGGTAGCACTGCCGGGGCGTGGAGTCATCAGTCCTTTTTGGGGTGATACGGACAGCGGGGGAAGAGCAGAGCCCCGAGGCTTAATCGGGGTGGCGGCTAGAGCAGATGCGGATTTTGTCATCACAGAAACTGGTTTTGCTGTCTCAGATGGCTGAGATGTCTGAGAAATTGAGGATTGTTGTGACAAGCCCGACGAAGTTCCTGACGCCTTACGTCTACCTTCGTTATTTTGGGAAGCAACGAACGACAGGAGAAGAGGAGAAGAAGGCTGCGAAATCCTGCTAGGGGAATTACTATGGCTAAAGGTAGAAGGTGACCTAGGCCTGGTGCTAGCCTTAGCATTGGATAGAGTACGCTGAATTGATGCTGGGACAACAGGACTGTTCTCAACAGAAGGCCCAGGCGATGGCATCGCGTTTATGCCCGTATTTAAAGACGGCTTGTTTTGCGCCGTTTCTGCGCGAAGCTTTTGAATCATGGCCTTGTTAGCCTTGTCCAGTGCAGGAAGATTCTTGAATGAGAAATTCCCAAAGTCATCTGTATCGACAGGCTCACTTAGGCGACGGCTCTTAGAGTCTCGAATGTGAGGTGGGATAGAAAGAGGAATCATTCCACGCTTAATAGGAGGATTAGAGCTATTTTTTACACGCGCGAGGGCATCATGGGGACGCTCATGGTAGTCGGCGCCAGGATTTGACGAAGGGCCAGAATTGTTATCTTCAATTTCTTCCTGGAAAGATTGAAGTGTAGCACCACGAGAATCAAAATATTCGGTATTTTCAGGGTCTTCAACGTGTGGAACAAACTGGGCCTCATCTTCAAGTAGGGTATCGAAGTTGATATCACTAAACCAGGGATGGTTACGGATTTCATAGCCGCCAGACGGAAATTTATCATCCTTGTTTGCACCAAGACGGTCGTCTGGATTCATACATAGAAGTTTGTTGATAAGATCTTTGGCTTCGGGTGAAGTTATTTCCTCTTCCGATTCATCAGGCCATTCAATGCGACGAGCCAAGATGTTCTCAAAGACAAGTGCTGGCTCTGGTGCATGAAAAGGAGGGTAGCCATAGAGGAACTCAAACATGATACATCCAACAGACCACCAATCGCTTGTTTCATTTTGTTTCTCACCACGAACAGTTTCGGGGGCAAGATAGTCAGGAGTGCCAACAAAACGTCGATTTGAGTTATCTTCGGGATCGAAAAGAGCCATGGCCGGCGGCAGCATAGCTGTTGACTGTGTTGTTGAAGTTGAAGATGGCTTGATCGAGTCTGAGTCGGCATGCGAAGCTGTGTAATGTAAAGATAGGTTTGGAGACATGGGAACGTCAGTGAAGCTCGTGTCAGAAGAATCCTCTATTGACTTGGAGCCAGCTGATATGATGGAGCTGTTGCCTTCATTGAACGACAGGCGATTCAACATCTGAGAAAGAGACTCGCTGTTGCCACTTTCGGACCGATATGTAGACATTCTCTTTGGCTCGGGGTGTGAAGTTGATGCGGGGCCAAGACTTAAAGCAGAAGGCAGACCTAGAACACTTCCAGTATCAGGTGTGGTCAATGGTGTCATACTGGGAGATTGAGTGCCATTGGGTCCTTGCATATCAAGAGATGTGGAGCGCGAAGAAGCCATAGAGGAAGAGCGAGCGAACGGGCCATGCTTGAGCAAGTCAGGGGCGGGCTCTGCGCCGTCGCTATTAATCGCACGCTTTTGGCGACCAACTAGACCCATGCGAGAAAGACCAAAATCAGTAAGCTTTAGATGACCCTTTTGGTCAATCAAAAGGTTGTCAGGCTTAAGATCACGGTGAATAATGTCACGACTGTGGAGGTGATCAACCCCAAGAACAACTTCGGCAAGGTACTTCTTGCCCCAGTCTTCTGGTAATCCTCCAAGGATTTTGATCAAAGAAGCACAATCGCCTCCGTTGAGATATTCCATGACCAAGTAAAGATAGTCTTTGCTAGAAAATGTCCAATACAGTTTTGCAACAAATTCGCTTTGGCCTTGCCACATCATGATGGCTCTTTCAGCTTTGACATTACCGACCTGATTCTTGGCAACCATGTCAGCCTTTTTCAAGACCTTAATAGCAAAGTATTCGCCGGTGGTTCTCTTCTTGGCCAAGTACACACTGCCAAAAGCACCTTTGCTGATAGGCTTGATAATCTCGAAATCCTTGATAGACGGCTGGGATGGCCGTGCTTGAGGGGGCGGGTTGTGGGCACCAAGGCGAGGAGAAGGGGGTGGCTTCATGACAAACTCAGACATAGCCGCCGAAGATTGTCGTCTGTGATGGCTACTGCTGTGCACGCTCATGGGAGCAGGAGAGCTGAAATCGCTCCCGGGTAGCATAGGGGAAGCCTCAGGCGACCCGACACCCTCGTGAGTATATGGGTAGGATCTAGGTTTGATGCGCAAAGGAGAGGTAGGTTGATGATTAGGAAATCTAGAGGGAGATTCTTGTCTGTGTGGTGATGTAGACCCAGGGAGCACTAAGCTCCGTCGCTGGTGGTGTTTTACGTTGGCGACTCTTCTGAGATCACCAAATTCCGAAATAGGGGAGTCTGTACGGAGCGGCATGCGAGATGCGATGGACGAAGAACGGACGCTGATATCACTGTCGCCAGCTTCGCTGCCAAAAATCATGCTTTCACGACGGGAAGCACGACGAGACTCTCGCAAGATGGGCCCTGACATAGAGGTGCCGCCCATGTTTAAAACGGGTGTAGGGCACTCTCTTGGACTATCGAATAATAAGACCGACTCGACAAAGGAGATGGGGCGGGAATGGGAATCAGTGTCTTCAGAGGCTTTTTGTAGGGCAGCCACAAGAGCCGAAGGAGGGTCAAAGGATGATTCTTGAGCAAAGTACTCTCCATTGATAGTGCTAGCATCAGCAAGGTCAGTACCCCCGTCAGAGTCGGACAGGCAGCCAGCAGCCAAGCGGGCAGCTTTTTGAATGGCATCGTCGATACAATCCTGCACAAGAACGGCAAACTCAATGCGGATGCGCTCAGCATACTCGATAATTTTTCGGTGCCGGAGAACTGCATCGACCTTTTCTTTGGCTGAACGTTCAGTGTCTGCACACAAGAGGGCTAGGCCTTGTTCTTGTTCTAGAGTATTTGTGCTTGGTGACTGCCAATGTAAGACTTGTGAGATACGAGATTCGGACTGTGGCGATTGTGTGCGGAATTCGAGAGGATCCTGGTTTTGGCTTGGCTCTTTGACAGCGGGAGTACTTATTTCTAGAGAAGTGTCGCACAAGTCGACTAAAAGCTCAACGATTCGTGCTTGTGGTCTACGTACGGCAAACGAGCGTCCACGAGTATGACCAAAGGCGGAACGCTCACGAGAGCTGGTAGAGGAACCTCCTGGCGACGAGTGAGTGGATGGTGGAGGGCCAATGGGAAGACCCTTGTATTCAGCCATGGGAGCGGGGTGTTCGATAGACATTGTGCGACTCTTGCGAGCTTCAAGTGCATCGAGAACCTTGACAATAGCATGGCGATGCTCAGACAAGGCTTCTTGTGCCATCTGTACTTCCAATTCTGCCCGGTGCTCCTGCAAACACAAGTCTGTGTGTTTTTCGAACCACCATGCCGGGATGCTACGCTCGCAAATTCGACAAAGTAAAGGCGGTGGGGGTGGAGGGTGCGACTCGGGGTCTGGCGAGCCTGATTCGGCGAGCAGGGCGAGATATGTTGCAAGGACTTCAGCCCCTGATCCAAGTGACTGCACAATAACAGCCGGGATGTCAATTTTTATTTCTCGAGGCGCTTTCCATGGACGGATCATCCACATTGTCTAAGGGTAATGGGGGCTGTTAGAGACTATTCCTTGACATTGTTTTTTAGTGGGCTGCATGGTTTACTTACATGGCTTTCGCCTCCAGATGCAGAGTCATAGACAATGATGCCCTGAGCTTCTAGGTCTATGACTGGTGTTGCTTCTTCATGCTCGAAAATAGCCGTTTCTGTATGCGATTGTTTTCCTTTAGTAGTTTCGACATTTTCATTGTCGTCATTGTCTCCCTCTTCAGACGCAAATGTAGTCTGAATTGTGGGAGTTGGTGGTGTGCGTATCAATCTTGACTGAGGACCAAGATTTGTGGCGAAATGCACACCAAAACTTTTCGAATCGTCCTTTTTCATTAGCTCAATTGCTTCAATGAAAACATTTTTATTGTCGCTGACGATCAAGTCGGAGAATGGCTTGCCGATGACCTCTGTTCCATCAGATCCAATAAGCTCGGTCCATGAAGGCCCGGCCCAGCGGATAGTACCGTCGAGGTTGACATCAACAATGACATTGAGGGATTGTTCAGCAGCTTCTCGAAGCTCCTCTCGTTCTTCGCGAATATCCTGACTGAAAGACCTTTGCATATTGACAGCCTCGGCTCTAAGAGAAGACAGTGGGGATACCAAGGACGAAAGTCCAAGGGGAGCAGCGGATTTAGGCTCAAGCGCCATGACGAAAGATGTATCGTGACGTAGTCAGACTCTTGTTACGATGTGGTGAACATTGAGAGTGGATTAGGAGCGGCGCTATCGGCAAAGAGACGAAAGCACAAGCACAGCGGATCGATTGGCATGTGTCGTAGTCGGAGGATCAATGCAGCAGGCTGGACCGGTGACAGGAAAGTTGTTGAGAGTAAGCTTGTGAGTGAAGTCGAAGACAAGGTCGAGAGTGTAATCAATTAAGGAAGGTTTGCGTTGCAAGATGTCGTCTTTGTTGTCACGGCTTTTGAGGCTTTTGGGGGCCTTGGCTAGAGCCTAATGAGGTGACAAAGAGCAAAACAAGCCAGCCGGTTGCGAAGCACGGGAGGGACGAACAAAGAAGAAGAAAAGAGGAAAAGAAAGAAGAAAAGAAGGGAACAAGAGATTGAGAGAAACGACAGCAAGATTGAGCCAGAACGCCGGCAAGTGGCCAGAACTAATAGTTGGCAAGGACACAAGGCATGACTGGCAATAAAGGAAGCTTAATAAAGACAATACAACAAGCAAGAAGCCCAGTGATAACCAAGACGAGAGAGAATCTGCCGGTAGTCGAACAGATCAGGAGAGAAAAACAAAGAAGAGAGAGCAGAGGTCTTGTTGCAAGGATCTCAAAACCTCAGCCCGCTACAAGGTGCGAAACTGGAGTACAGTACTAAAAGAACAGGGCCCAAGAGGAGACAAAAAGAAACTATCTAAAGACTGCAAAAAAAAAAAAAGAAAAAAAAAAAAACATTACAGGCACCTAGTTTGGCTTGTTGCTAAGTGGCCGGCCCCCAGAGGCCAATGGCAGAGAAAAGCAAGGCCAAGTGACTCCACTTGATGGCAACTGCGTCGTGGCGGTAGCAAGTACTGGTAATAACTAATAGGAACAGGGCCCGAAGCGGAAAGGATCACAAATGACCCTCCCTCCCCTCCTAAGGCGGTTGAAAGGGCAAAAATTCGAGCCTAGGATCTAGATTTTGGACGCTTTGAGCAGTGGATGGGCTGTGTCTAAAACACAGAAGTCAGTGGAGCTCAACAGGAAAAGAAAGAAAAAAACCAAGAACCAGACGATAGTACATAGAGGGAACAGGCAATGCATTTCCTCCAAGCCATGCAATGCAGGGAAGGAACGCAGAAAATCGAATGATTCAAGAGGGTTTCTCCGTTTGTTCAGCTAGAAGATAAAGATTCAAACATGGAATTCAAAGCTCATTTTCACCTCTGTCAGTCCACTTTATGCTCCACATTTGCAAACCCAGAGGGAACTAGAGTACAGCAGCTGCCGCAATGGTAGTCCATGGGGAAAGCCAAGCTCACTCGCCAGGCACGCCCCTTGGCTTGCAGTCCCTAGGAGGTTCTTGGCTTGAGCTTCAAACTCCAGGACTCCAAATCAGGGTGGCTAATTCTTTTCTTGGTTCTTTTTTTTTTTGGGGACGTCTTTTAAACAGGGGCCCGTTTCGGAGTTAGATTTCAGAGCCCAGAAAAGAAGACTGGAAACTTCACGTCCAAAGCTGTTGAGGACCTGCCACAATACAAGACAGGGCACAAAATGACATGAGGGAGGGATTGAGGCCTGCAAGCGTGGAGATGGAAATAACCAGGATGGGAAACTGGTCTAGAAATGAGGGTTTACAGGAGAAGAAGGTACGGAAGATGATGATGCTGCGATGTTGCCGTTGCTGGCCATGTACAATGTACTTGTACTTGTACTTGACATGTAGCACTACTACTGAGACAGCAGCAATAAACGCAGCCCCAATACTGTATCGATACATTCATGTCTGTTGCCAGTGTGGTAGCACTACATGTACCACACGTACAAGTTGCATGATGAGCTAAAACGGGGCAACTGGAGGAAAGCATCTCCACACGTAGCGCACATCCTGGATCCCGACATAGTTTCTCCAATCAGAAGTTAGTTGCCAGCTCCATGCCAGTTTTGGGTGATTGAACTTGACTTCGCAGCTGCTAGGACAACGGCAGTAAGATGAGAACAATGCGAGAGAGTACGTACCAGCAAAGAGGCTAGGCTAGACTATTGGGTCACGTGAGGGACACAGGGCTTGTTAGCCCACTTTGGCCTCCTGAGCCCTCCGACACCAAAATTCTTTTCGCGAACCCGACGGACCAGATAAAATACAGTCCAATTTTCTGCTGTTCGGTATTACCTTGCTGAGCCTTGCTATCTTCATTGAGCATTGTACGTTGAAAGGCTCAAATGGATGAAGCCTAGACGACATAGAAGTAGGTCCATAAGTCTATTTGAGGCCAAATAGAGGCCCTTGCTTTCTGCTTCCAAGAAGCGCCTGAATGTGAGAGACAGGGGCTATTGTGGCAGCCTTGTTATCTTCGACGGGTTTTTCTTCTTTTTGAGGAGCTCTCCTAAGCCTTTGTTGTCTCTTCTCAGTCAAGTGTAGCTGACAAATGACAGCATCAATCAGAGGATGACAGACAGGATGGCCTAGACCAGCCACGTCGGTGCTTGCGAAAAGAGGCCCGTAAAGAGAAGTTATGCTATGATATAAGAATCAAGCCTGACGTTATGTATGTACTATGCTATATAGTTCTGCACTTATTCCGTTACTTTTATGCATGTTATACAAGGCATACACGTTTGCTTTGTCGACAGCAGCAACCCACATAAAACACAGTCATGTAATGCGATTCAAGCCCTTGAGCCAACATGAAACAGAAGCAAGGGGAAGCCCCTTAGATACAAGGGACTTGGCACACTATGGCTATCATCATCGGCAGGGCAGGGTACAGAGGTACCATAGAAATCGATGGTCTGTATCGCATCATGCATAGTCATAAAGCACGGCTCAATGATCTAGCTTGCTCTCATGCGTTCTTGCACCATTGCACAACTCGGCAAGTTCATACTGGCCGTCTGGGACCGAGCTTCGGGGCATTCATAGTTCTGTTCCCTGCTTGCCATTGTCTCCCTTGTATTCATTCTGCTTTCCTGTGTCTCTAACACACATGCAGATAGTCTAGACTAGCACCAAGGCTAGAACAGAAGCGGACGTCAACATCACCTCAACCCATGTAGACAAGATGTGCTACAACCATAGGTGCATATAATCATGTACATGTGACCAAGTCCACCCAGTCCCATTGCTGTATATCCATTGCGGCAGCATCCTACCCATGACCTGATTGTGCACTGTATTTGTGTGCTAGAGGATGATAATGGGGAGTGGTAACGTGGATTAATGGATGGAGTGTCCTATTTACAAGAATGGACTTGACACCAAGGCTCGTTTGCAGGCCTCGCATATCATATATTCATCTGATAGACCGCTCTTTTGCCTGGTGCATGCCATTCAGAATTAGCCCTACAACCAAAGCTTTTCTAGCTCTCCACAATGTCATGATAGGTCAAGATAAGTAGTGGGATGAAAAATGCTACTTCAATTGTGCTTGAGCTTTTCTCAGAAAAAGAGTCACGTCAGCAAGTCATCTATTCACTACCCCTCTTCTTGTGCATCGCAGTTATGGTGCTCCCGTTGGACGGAATATTCTGGCCTTTTGTTGACGCTCACCTGGACAGTTGCATGCTTCCCGTGTCCTACATACAACACGCGGCCACTGGTAGCTCACTAGTACATGACAGATAATTAATCTATGGACAAACCCTGGGGTTGGTTTTGAAGCTCAGAAGAATGTCTTTGTTCCGAATGATAAGAAATAATGCTTTTGTTGATATTTACTCACCACCTCATGTGGCTGAGTTTCTAATACTCAAAAAAGGGCAAAACTATTTTGAAGTCATGGGAGATGCTCGCTAAAGTGTAAGAGGAAAAGACCAAAAAAGGGAGAGGAAGTGAACAAAGGCGAAAAGAAGTCAGCATCATTTACGCAAGGAAGTCAAGGGCCACAGTTATACCGGCCAGACAAGCCAATAGCTATCGACCTGTTAGCACGACTTAGACACATGCAGTCTGCAAGGGTATGTTTGTTTCTTCAACTTACACATGCAGTCGCCACAAACACAGATATGGGCTCACTGCCTCTAGCAAGAGCTTTGCCGTTCAGCATGGTCTTTTGAAGATGCCAGACTCGATACGTACCCACCGAGATAGTCAGGATAGCAAAGACATAGCACGCGGTAGCTAGCGGCTTGCCAACGGTGCTATAGTTAAAGTCACTGCTAGGGTTATCCGAGCCGAGTACAAAAAGCTGCGAGATTGTGGTGCCAGTTATAGCACCAACAGCTGAGGTGCGCAGATATGCAAGAAAAGTTCTTTCAAGGGCTATTTTGGCAAACACGGTGGTTAGCTGCTGGTGTTGGTGTTGTGGAACAACATCGACAAAAGGGCTCTGACTAAGAATCATCCGTGAGGCACTGCTGTGATCTGTGACATTCTCCAATAGACCAGGCACAAGAGCTGACAAGCAACTGGATAAACAGGTCAGGCAGTCTTTTAGGGGCGTTATTGCGACGGAGACTTCAACCATTGGGCTACGTAAAACTTACCAAGGTGGTCTCGGGAGGCACGAATATCCACTGACACGCTGACGTGAGATTTCCAGAACCACAGAATGCGGTCCCACAAAGATGTTCCCAGTGGCAAAGTACCCGATGCATCCCGGTCCTCGGCCGTAATCGTCGATTCCCCGCTTCGTGAAACCGAGTCCTCGGCAGTCGAGGCTCTACTGAGTGGGATGTCCTGAAGTTCGACCCATTCTTCCGAGGGGTCTCTCCGCCGGGGCTCGTTGCTAGTGCTTCCGATACGATGCCGCGACGAGAGGGTGCTGCTGCTGTTGCCACTGATAGACTCATGAGAAACTCCAGTAGATGGACGACGACGTGCTGCGATGCTCGTACTAGAGCCGGCCCCAGTGGCGGCAGTTGCAGTGGTTGTGAGGGTCAGCATTATGATAGTAATGATGGTGATGATGATGATGATAACGATAGTTATTTGATGAATTTAATAATGATGGCAGTTCAAATAGACCCGAATATCATGATCATGTCTTGATTGTCATGGGACTCCTATTTATAAGCTACTATAGTCGGTCAAGCCAAGTCAATGAATGACACGTACTTGTTCAGTAGCAGCCTAGGGAGCCTTGATCCTGTCCAGACCTAGACAGGCTGAAAGTTTTGAGTTAAGATTATGTATATAGTATGGAGAAAAAGGTCCAAGAACGCTTGAGCAGTTTAAATAGATTTGTATTTGCTGATGGGAAAAAATTCGATCGTCAATGCTTGTCTTATCAAGATGCTGTTCCTTCAAGTAGTAAGATATAACGGGAAGGTTCTGACTTTTTCATAGACGCTTTGATGTGTGATGAATGGATGGCAGTTGCCAAGTTTGGTTTTGTAGATGGCAGGATTGATCTAGAGATAACAGAAACAGAGCACGGTTGTCGACATGTTTGGGGCTAGTAAAGTAGTCGCTTGAAACTAGAATAAATGTTAGGCGAGGCAAGAACCTGTTGTAAGACTGCTTGCCGATAAAAATGAATAGAAGAGACCGTTCGGGATGGGGGGTAAGGCGGTTGTGCCAGCAAAGGTAAGGAATGCCGGTATAAGTACATACAACAGCAACAGAGCGAGAAAAAACACAAACCAACTCCTAGCTAGTCAACCAGTAGGCACGGCACGCGCTAGTTTATTTTCTATGGCGGTAAAATGGAGGAATTTGGTCAAGACTGGTGGTAACTTCCCGAAGAGAAGGTCATCTTAATTGTTTTGTCGCAACTTCTCTTTTTGAACCAGAATTATTAAGGCGCAGTAGTAGTAACGTAATGGCATCATTCCTTCCCTTTTTAGGCGCATTTCGCTACCCTCCCCTCCCATGACAAGGCTTGACCCTAATTTGTAGGTTCCTGTCCCTCCCTCATACAAGAACACTCAATAAATGTCAGCCTTCTCTATCAGGCCGAATGTGCGACGCGTTTTTGTTCCATTTATCTCGATTTTGTGCTCGCCTGTTATTGTTCAAGTCAGGTTCTAAACCCTTTTCGTCACGTGGTGCTCCATTGGCCCCTGACTTGCCCTCAAGTTCTTATTGCACAGCCCATCAGCCAACTTCGATTTCTATCACGGGGGGCTTCAGTGCCCCAAACACCCAGACGGGGGCAAGTTACAAAGCTTCATCGGCACGCACAAAGTTAGGCTCGCAACAACGCCAAAGCTTCTGCGGCTTTGAGGCATTCGGGCTTGTGTATTATTATAACCCACTTCATTATGGCACGACAACCCCGAAATTCTTCGAATCGTCATGTCAACGGCGGCCTAGACAAGAGGGATCCATTTGCAACTCAGCATCTATCGCCGCTTGAAAGGAGCATCGAAAAAATGAAGGACTTTGGCAGCTATACTCGGCTGATAGCCGGGAAATGTGGCATTTCAGCGGCGGCTGCATCACTGCGAAAGCTATGGCGCTACACCCTCCGGGCCCTCAACCCTCGACGGGTATTTAGCTTCCCGCACATCATGGTTCTTGTGTGGATCGTGGTGTTGCTCCGAGGGGAACGCTGGGTATTCCACTACAAAGTGAACCATTGTTTGTGGAACAACTGGGAGGAATGGGTGAGGTCTTATTTGCATGTCTCCATCATAACACACCATTTTGGCTAACAGCTAAACGGACAACATAGCCTGCAGATGCAAAGCCACACCACTTAATCTTCATAGCCGACCCGCAGCTCGTCGATCCGCATACATACCCGGGGCGACCATGGCCTCTTAGCTCTATAACCTACAAACTCACGGACAACTATCTCCGACGCGGATACAGTCAGCTTCAATCCCAACTTCAGCCCGACTCCCTGTTCTTTCTTGGCGACCTGTTCGATGGCGGCCGAGAATGGAAAACAGAACAAGGCGACTTCAAAGATGCGCCCTGGGCAATGCCACGCCCTGAAAGATATGTGAAGCATGCCAAGTCGTGGTTGAAAAATTACGGCGAGGAGTATTGGCTTCAAGAGTATAGGCGTTTCCGCGACATTTATCTCAAGCCATACGGCTTTGACAGCTTTGCCAAGGCGGCAGAGCACGATCATAGAATTGTTGCCAGCCTCCCCGGAAATCACGATTTGGGCTTTGGTGCAGGTGTCAAAATCCCCGTCCGTGACCGGTTCCAGCGGTATTTTGGCGACTCCAACCGCATTGACATTGTGGGAAACCATACTATTGTTAGTGTTGATACCGTATCCCTTAGTGCTGGCACATCAGGGCTATCAACCGAGGAAAACTTGCGGCCCTTGTTTGAGCCAGCCCGAGAGTTTTTGGATGGTGTTAAGGAAGCAAAACTACAAGCAGCAGCAGAGGAGCTACGGTTTATAAACAGCGTGACGAAGTCGAAAGTCGAAATCCGTGACACTGAAGAAGCAGCAGCTTCTACATCCCAGGGCACTGCTGAGAAAACCACCGCTGAAATGGCCAGCACGAGTGAGGTCAACGACTTTCCCACTATCCTACTTACTCATGTTCCGCTTTATCGCCTTCCTGGCACACCATGTGGTCCGATGAGAGAGCGTTGGCCTCCGGCGAAACACCCCAAGGAAGAAAATGGCCGTATTGTGGATCCCGGAAATGCTATTTCCGTAACAGGAGGCTATCAATATCAGAATGTGCTCAGTGAAGAAGACTCCGTTCGCCTGATCAATAGCATTGGCAACGTAGTCCACGTCTTTTCAGGTGATGACCACGACTATTGCGAGGTAGTGCACTCGGACTCCAAGAATAATGTACATGAGATCACGGTCAAGTCAATCAACATGGCCATGGGGGTACCTAACCCAGGGTTTTTGATGGTTAGTCTGTGGAATCCGGTGGATGCTACGGGCGCCTCGCAGGTGAAAGCAACGGAAACGAACCGCCTGGCTACCATACAGACACACTTGTGCCTCCTGCCCAACCAAATGCGCACTTATTTTGCCTATATCTACCTAGCTGTATTGACCGTGGTAGCATTGACAATTCGGGCTTTCCTAGTGCCAGTACTTCACTTGACACCGTTTATGATGAATTCGGATGCCAAAGGTGAGAATAGTGCGGCCGGCAGCTATCTTCCGGTGTACAAAGATAAAGTCGAAGACTCCGAAAGCTCGCTATACGGAGGCAGTAATAGAGTCAATGGGCCCCCTGCATCAGGCTCGATGTCATCATACTCGCGCTCACACCCAGCCCGAGCTGAGGCTGGAAGTTCACGACGAGCCCGCGGAATGTCGATTACTAGTGGTAGTAACATTAACAGCGGCAATGGAGGCACCGGCAGTGGCCCCGTGTCACGTGAATCTTCTAACGGTGATCGCAACAAGCAGCGATGGGGCTGGGCCGGTAAGGAGGCACCGCGCATTGAAATCAACCGCGATAAGCTGTATGGTGGCCCCCAACTTAATAGTCACGGGTCAATGTGGCGAGCAGCATCGGCTCGGCCACGTATTACAGTGAAATTCATCAGCAAAGAGCTTTGGGCATCGCTATGGCGCATAGTGTGGATGGTGTTTCTAGTGTTTGCATACTTGACATACAAGGGGTAGGTGGAGATACCATGGGGGAGCGGAGAGATCATTTCAGTATAATTACAAACACATAGCCTTGACATTAGCATGGCCGCACATAATTGGGGAGAAGTTCCGGTATGTATACTGGGATTTTCATTTTCATTTTCCTTTCTGATACATTTATTGCATTTACTTATGAAGCTTTTACACGTACATACATACATACAGCACAAATCCTCATTTTCTATAAAAACATGATCCTCATTAATAACAGAGTCGAGACATCAAGCCCATCGAAACTAGCAAAGATTATTACCAAGATTACATGGTGCGTACAACCCGCACCGAATATCGTGAGAGAACTTATTCAGTTCCTTGATCCTTTTCGGTATCTTGTACAGGCACCTTTTCCACCAGCCTCTGTTTTACTGCATGCTCTTGTTGCAGCGAGTAGCCCTTGATGGTGAATGATAGAACGAAGCATACTGCTGAGAAGGCGAGAAGCTCATAGTAGATAGCATGCATGGAGTCTGAGTACGCCTTGACTAATTGTGTCTTAGGCTCGCCATCCTCCATAGCCTTAATGATCTCCACCACCATGGTTGCCTCGCTAGCTAGCTGGGAAGCCTGATCAGCAAATGCTGGCAGATCTAGCAGCTTATTCTTGAAGGCATTCTGGAAGATGACGCCGCTTGTGGCCACGCCAATGGACTGGCCAAACGTGCGAAGAAATGAAAAGAAAGCAGCGGCCTGATCGTTTAGAGCTGGCTCACAGGCTGCCTGGATTGCTAGTGCCATGGAAGGAAACAGGATGCCCGTACCAAGGCCAACAGGTATGTTGATGAAGATCCACTCGGCAATAGTGGTGTCTGGACCCAGAAGCAGCAGCAAGCCGCTACCAAATGTGGCAAAACCCCAACCAAGCCAAAGGGCCCAGCGGTAATGGCCAAAACGAGCAGCGATGAAGCCAGTCACAGCAGCGGCCGGAGCCACAGTTAGGGTCTCGGGAAGAGCGGCCAACGAAGAAGTGATGGGTGAGTAGAACTGCACGCCCTGGTAGTAGAGCATCACAAAGTAGAGGATACTCCAGAGGATGGCACCGTGCATGATGGAGTGGATGAAGGCCACGATGATGCTCCAGTTATTGAATAACCCGCGGTTAATTAGGGGCTCCGCAGCATAGTTGAACTCCCAGTACATGAACAACACTAGCAGCAAGAAGCCCAGGATCAATGGAAGCAAGCACCTCCACGATGACCAAGCGTACATAACGCCACCGGTTGAGAGGCCAAACAAGAAGGATGCGCTACCAATAGTGAATATAGCGCTTCCGACCCAGTCGACACGGCCTAATTTGGCCCGAAATTTACCAGGCACAGGTGCCTGGTTAAGAAACAGCCACACCATGACTGTGGCAACGCCAATTAGCGGCAGGTTAATGTAAAAGATCCAGCGCCACGAGACACTCTCAGCAAAGCCTGCACCAACAATGGGCCCAGCAACAGTGCCGAGAGCCCAGATAGCCGAGAGGATGGAAAAGTACTGGCCTCTCACAGCAAGTGGCACTAGATCTGTCACGACAACCTCGGTCAGCGAAAGGAGGCCACCGCCACCGCAGCCTTGAATAGTACGACCGGCAATAACAACCTCAAAGTTATCAGCCAAGGCAGCAATCAATGAGCCAGCAAAGAAAAGCAAGATGGAAATATAGATGAGCTACGGCGGAATGAATTCGATTAGTACGAGCTGCATGTGCATATGGACGTAATAGGGATCTACCAGGACCAAACTTACGCCTTTGCGGCCAAATGCAGAGCTGAGAGCGGCCACGGTCGGCTGCACAACAGCACTAGCAAGTAGGAAACTAGTGCCAGACCAGAAAGCCTGCAGTGCCGTGCCTCCAATCTGGCGACTCATGGTCGGTAACGCCACGGAAAGAGTGGTAGCGTCGAGAGCCACAGTCATGGCGAGGGACATGAGGGCACTGAATGCGAGAATAAAGTCCCGGGATGGTTTGAAGTCGGTACCGGGAACGACTGGAGGAGACTCGGTGGCGGCCGTATGGCCGTCTGATTCAGAGACGGCAACCATGTTGGGGAAAATGAAAGCAGAGCAGAGACTCTTTGGTTGACTATAGCAAGTTGAGGGGCCGGGAAATATGGAGGATAGAAACAGAGTGGGGGGGGGGGGGGGGGGGAAGAGGTTGAACTAATGAGACGGCGAGAACAAAAAGAGACGAAGTGGCTGTTAAGCTTTATATCAGACAACCACGAGGATGTTCCAAATCAGCTTGATCCCCTGGGCTTTGCTCCACGGGCTGTCCAGAAGAAAGCAGAGTTAGTTCTTGAGCTTTTTTCTTATGATACGAAAGTTTTGAGTGGTGCAGAACACCGGAGGAAAGTCTGCTCCGGCCAGTTGGGCCAACAAGAAGAAGACAAGCTAGGCTAGGTCCAACAGAAAAGATTGGCCGGGAAGCTGTTGTATGGCTTTTTTCCTTCGTTCGGCGTTAGTAAACAGGCGGCAAAGAGATTAATAATAAAAAAACAAGCAGAACGGCCGGGGAGAAGCAAGCGAAAGAGGAACAAAGTAAACGGAGTCAGAAACAGCGAGGATGTGTGATCCTCCCCGCCTGGGAATGCTTTTGGGATGGCACTAAGAAGAACAACTAGCAAGACGAAGACAGATAGTTTTCATATTACTCAGTTGCATGCCTGCCTAGACTTCCGTCACTCCAAACTGTTTTGTCATTAGGTTATATTAGGGCGGGCTTGCCTTTTTACCCAATAGTAATAGTCTTTCCTTCCCGTCTGGCTTCTTAGCTTGGGAAGTCTTCTTCGCTCTTCCGTTGGCTTCCTCTGTTTCTACGGCCTTGGATTCATGTAGATATCCGTGGATGCAGCTTATTTGTTTCTTGTAGAGTTTGTTACCAGTCTTGCTGCTGTTTGGGTGGGCTTGTATTTAAGACAAGACCGGCTCGCCCGTTTGACGCAAGTTTTGCTTATAGAAGGTTTGTGTACGACAATAACAAGTGAGCTTAATTATAAAATTTGGGCTCAGCAGCTTAGCGATCACTGTAGACAGGGTAATACGCGCAGCAGTGTTTGTCATTCACTAAAAAGCATTGGTAATGCTGCTACTCTAGCAGTCTAACGTCATGTGGTCTGGCTCCGTTCCTCCAACAAATGACAAAGTAAGGTCTGACTTCTTGTCGCGTGACCCTAGTTAGGCCCTGCCATCGCCCGTGTTACCTCTCCTTGAAAACTCTTTATCTCTCCTTCTCCGACTCCTTGCTTCTGTTTTGCCCGATGCTTCTCTTGTCTTCATCAGCCGCAGACTAGCGCTGTCCTGCGTCTCCTTTGTGGCCCCACATTCTAGCTCCCAATGGAGGATAAACAGCAAGTGTGTTGAGATGTGATGGAGCTGATGGACGGGAACGGAGGTATGTGATAGAACTCCGTCCCCGGTTACAATTGCTTTGTGACGCTATAGGTTCTTTGTCTAGTCGTTGATGTTGTTGTACTTTTTGTTCTCGGATTCTCTTGGCTTGTCTCTGATGAATATTGTGAATGGATAGGGGAACCATGCTTCCTCTTTCTCTGCACTTCGCTTAGCGTTTGGTTGAACAGCGTCGTTTGGCTATGTGTCTGCATATTGCCTGCCTTGTTTCCATCGGCATCCAGCAACCTGCCGTTCAAGGGTGGCCTGTGGCTCGTAATGAAAGGGAAAAAGAGGGGCGGTTGCTGTAACAAATGATACTGTGTTCCCTCATAGAAATCATTGTCGTGACACCCCAATGCGTGCCTCTCGAGTACGCGTCGACCGTGTGTTATGCGCTTGTGCTTGTGCCTGTCTCTGCTGTTGCTGGTGCATCAAAAGAATCTGCTCCTCCGTCATCTCCAGGTCACGCTCTTCATCTCCGTCCGGCTCCTCGCCTGCCAACATCGAGTCGTCGCCAGTGCGGCCGTTGCCCCTGTGCTGCTGTTGCTGCTGGGCGCGAGCCCGGGCTAGAGCATGCGCGTGTTGTGCGCGGGCTACACGCGCATTATGCTCGACAGTTACTCGCTCGCGTGCACGTCGATCCTCAAAGGCTGCGATGTCTTCGGCGGTCACTGTGAGTGTGGTGGCAGGTCGGCGAAGCATTTTGTACGGAAAATGAGGGGGGAAGCAAAGGGGAGCTCTGAGGAATGTATGTCTATTAGCTATTGGCCTATGAACGGAGTCGTAAGATGGTGTGGTGTGGCCTACTCTTCGTTGATGCCTTGTGTGTTCTTTTGGTTTGCGTTTCGTCGCCGCAAAATCACAAAGCCGGTACAGTGCGTGTGCGCTAGATAAAACTGTACCACACTGTCCTTATCGGCGCCTTCCCAGCTCGCATGTTTGACATCATTGTTTACTTTAGGCAAGAATGGCCTGATTCAAATGTGAGCCTTAAAGCAGTCATACAGAACTTGCCATCAACGAACCTAGCATAATAACGACATATGCTGGATATCATCAAGTATAGCCCATCATGACATCTCGCTCACCCTCGCCCCCTGTCTCCGGTCCTGTCATCCTCTCTGACGTCATGGGCAGCAACCGCACCATCAGCCTCTTTACCAGCTCTGCACGTGAAGTCGACCCCGTTGCCAAACGGCTCGACGATCCAAAAATCAGCACTACTGTGCTTGCCCCCTTGAACAGTGCCATAAGTGACTTGCCACACAAACCATGGGAAAACCCTGGTGATTATACGGCCCTGGGTGCTAACGCCTATGAGGGGCCCGATGGCCGGACAAGGGCAAAGGAGAACCTGCGTAGGTTCGTCGAGGCTCACCTTGTTCCTGTCGCTCCATGGACAGAGGGTGATAAGGTCAAGACGCTGGAGGGTACTGAGGTTTGGTGGGAGGAGAAGGACGGCAAGATGACGGTGAGTGCCATGGACATGCTGTGATTGGGCTGCTACTGACTTTCTTTAGATTCAGCCTGATGGAATCGAGGTCTCAACCATTTCCAACAAAGTTGCCAATGGTGAGGTGGTAAGATAACATTTTTGCGCTACAGTTATATTACTCGGATGCTAACCCTGTGTCGCATGTCAGTGGATTATTCGAGGCGTGCGAAGTTTTACCTAGATATGAGTCTTTTGCTCCTACTTAGTGTTGTCTTAATTTCATGTCGTAAAGCCTTTAGCCAACTACCAACCACTTGCTCGTGACCACACATCGACCACAATATCCTCAGACTTGCGACTATCCACCACTAGATAGTAGCTAAAGCCCGCCCCAGCAATACACGCATGGTTTGGCCACAGCCGCACTCTTTGACCAATTTGCAGTGGGAACTCTTCCTCTTTGGGGCCCCTCCACATCAATATACCGTGCTCCTGGCTGATCTTGCCGACTTGCCAACCGCCATGCACAATAGGGAACTCTGGTCCTGGGGTAGAATTCTTGAAGCCACTTGGCCATGACATAGGAATCCCCCACCCGTTGTAATGAACTCCGCTCTTGGCGCCCATATCCTTGCAAGGCTCGCGGCCTAGGGCGAGACACCCCGCGTTGATCAAATACTCGGTCGTCCCATTAGTGCCACGACCGGGATATTCCGAGACCACATCAGCCAACACGGTAAAAGCGAGGTCTTCAGCAGCTAATAGATCAGCGCTGCGGGCATGTGTAGCCAGCTGTTGGAGATCCAGAACAGGATACACACCGGCATGCACTTCTAGGGAGAAACCCTGTGCAACCAGCGATGCCATTTTGTCACTAACACGACTCGCTATTCCTCCTACCTTAGGCTCTTGATTCACAGTGACCCCTGGGTGCTGGAGACTGGTTGCTGTTGGAGTAGCGCCTACAGACAGCACAAGCTTAGCTCCGGGCTTTTGTGCTACTACAATTGCCACGCCAGTGGCAAGGGCTTCAAACTCATCCATCAAGTAGTCAAGTGCATCCCAATCGTGACGCGTGTCGTACGAGTGTCCCGCATGTATGTACAGGCCGTGGAATATAGAATTTGCAGTGGAATCAAGCCGGAGAAGCTCGCTAATTAAAACTGTGGCCTGGGTGGACGGGAGGGGCACGCCAGCGCGGTGATAGGAACCGTCAACCTTGATATAAACTAGAGGCGGATGGCCGGAAAGATGGCGAATTTGACGGACATGGTCGAGCTGAGATGTGTGGTCGACCATCAAGGCTAGCGACTTGGGGCCGACGGCCTTGCAGAATGCTGCAAGACGTGGCACCGCACTGGCGTATAAGGGAAAGGCATAGAGGACCTAGACTCTGGTTGTTAACATAAAATAAGTAAGTTTGTTGCGTTTTAGTTGCCCCTACATTGACACTGCGGCCTTTGGCTTGAAACTCGTGTAGTAAGGGAACCAAAGTCTCTGCCTCTAGGACAGTTGAGACTGCTAAGTTGACTTCGGGACTGGTCTCTCCCACCTGCAGGCGCGTGAGCTCTAGCGTCTAGGCAGTTGAATAATTTTGTTAGCTTCTCTGCCGCTAATAACAGTGCCTACCTAGCTTTTCATACCTTGTGAGTCTTGATATGTGGCCGCCAGCCAAGTCCAAGCCGCTGGACAGTGTCAAGCATACGCTGGCAGTTGGTCTCGATCTTGGCTAGGTCTAGGATAGCAGCGGGGCTTTGGACACTTGAAGGCTGGACAAGAGACTTGCCAAGATAGGCAGCCTTGAGGGATTCTATGGATGTCATGGCTTGTTGTAGAGTGCGAGGTTTCCTGTTGTCCAAGTTGGTGACTCGCGAACTTGACGATTCCCCGCGGGATAAAAATCACATTCGTGGGTGGCAACTATCCTCCTCTTTGCTAACCTTACAGCTTTTAGCCTGTCATAGCTCCAGATTGCTCCCCTGCTGCTGCTAGCACACACTACCTAAGCAGGAGTCGGGTGGGGAAAAGAGACAACTCATTGGATATTTCTTGGGATTCCCAATAGCCTGGGCTTCATATGTGAGTAACGTAAGGAATCAAAAAGCAAAAACGCTGCTCCATCCCTGGAAATTTGGAAAGTTCTGCACTAGAATCTCCGTGTTGTGTAGTGGTTGTGTATGTATGACAGCTTAAGCACAACTAAGAAACGCGTTGCTTGTGGAACAAAATGTTAGTGCAGCGTTATATGCGGCAAATTTACAGCAATGACTAGCAGTATACAAAATAAATAACACGATGCTTCTCAGAGCTGGAGTCCACTCAGCAGTAAAGAAGCTTTGAAGATCAAATTGCTGCTGTTCAAGTGGAAAAGACAACGTCAGCTAAACTACCTCAGCCCCGGCTTTTTCGAGGGCCAGCCCTTCTAGGCCATTCTTGGAGTATCTATTATGCGTCTGCCAAAAGAATTTACGATCATATCTTGGTTAAGAGGTCCCTTGTAGCTCAACGGTATACAGAAGAAGCTCAGTCGCAGAGCAAGTCTAGCCGTAAGAATAACAACACATAAACCCTTGTGAGTCAATTATAAAATCTCGCAAGTGAATGGAGGACTGCCGGCTACCAATGCCCTTTTCCCTAGAAATGAGCACTGTCGCCATGGGTAGCGATTCTCCTATTCGTTGATTCGAAATACCGAAGCCATATCGGGATGTAGCCCGCCTTCTATCACTATTTCCCCTGCCTTTAAGTCACAGCTACGCTGACAGATGCATAAGACTGCATGTAGAGTAAAAACTAGGAATTCACCGTAGTTTTCGAACGTGCTCAGCCATCTATTACTGTCCCAGCCTCTGAGAAAGCCGACCGGGAAACAACTATCCATCTGCTTCCGCATCACTCTGTACGATGGGCTTGAGTAAAGCCGCTTTTAGCTGTCAGGTTTTCTGCATTTGCTTAAATGTAATAAGCCAAGAACTAGCTACAGGGCGTTTCTGCAAAGAATCGTAACCCTAGAGCCTCCGAATAATTGAGAATAGAGATCTAGTGCGCTGGCTATCAGCCACGAGACCTTCCGTTAAAATACCTAGAGCTTACTTACGCCCTGGTACATGATTGATCATCAAACGCGGGCCAGTCTTGGTTATCGACGTTCTCTCACACATGCAGATTCGACGGAGTTCTCTCGGCGTGTTCGTTTAATAAGCCTTGTTGCTTAAAAGACACCAGATTGTTCTTAGTTAGCACGAGGGTAGCATATCTAGAGAGATAATTTTGAATAGACCTGTGGCGGGCATGAACCTATTGCTCGTTGTGGTGTTTTGCTCAACACCATGAGAAAACATCACAGCCGCAAAACTAGCCTCTGGATACGCTGAGCTTTGCTACAGCTTTGCTAGCATGAAAATGTATGTAGTTGGCTGATATCATATGGCCTTAGCACAGGTCTATTAAAGTCTATCTACGACAGCAGTTGTACGAATTTCCCACAGCCATCATAGTTTCGGTGAGGTATTTACTTGAATATTTTGAATGCTGGATTATCAGAAGGAATAGCCGGATGCCTTAAGACATGTGCCAAGTGTGAAAAAGAAACTGGGGCTACATTGGCGAAGAGAATACAGCTAGCAGGGTCAATAATTATCAAGCCACGGACAGCATCACATGTAAATTCTGTCTAATTCCTTCCAGACACTTCATGCTCTTTGCCGGATGCAATAAGCCAATCAGCGCAGTCCAAATGCTGTAGTCATATGAAACCCGCCTCTTTCAGGACTCGGGCTTTCTTCCTCAGTTGTGTTTTTTGGTCATATTTATGGATTTTAGAGAACTTAGTTCTACTCTTTGGTAGCCACCTTGTGCTCTTTGGGACATGCCGTATGCTCATGTGATTTGATTCCCTACTAGCTAGAATTACCTCATCTGAAGCTAGGAGAACACCTGAGGAGGAAGACCCTAGAGGAGCAGCTGTCGAGGATGGCCTGTTTGGCATGTGAAAGGCCACCAAGCCTTGTGTTAGAGGGAGGGGGTTGTTCATTCACGACATCAGGAGAACGTCATGCCGAGCATGCCTACAGAGCCGCGTGAGGACCCTGTCCTGCTGTGCTTGGGCAGTTGGAGTTTAGCGGATGCACCTCTATACTTTTAGGCGGTAGTGCTCTGTAACCCACATCCGGTCTTTTGTGGAGGTTGTGCCCCTGCTTAGTCTCAGGGCGGGAAATCCTTAACCTCCTTTAGCGTTGCCCCAGATTTCTTTGATTCGTTGCATATTTCAAGGACTTCGGCCTAGGGTGCCTCGGCTGCACCCAAGCCATCAAGGAGACATCAAGCACGAGGATTTGAGCTGCCAAAGCGATGGGTTGACGCGACACACACATCCCGTCTCTGGCAATGCAATGCTGCTATATTGCAAGACAAGCGTTCTCCAAAAAGAGGCTGACTCCAATTTGGGGCTAGCTGCTCTGGAGAGCCCACTTATTTTTTTAGCTTGCTGATGTACACTACAAGATCCAGCCAACCACAATGCAGCTGTCATCGTTGACCAACCTCGGCTCGTTTCTTTCTGGAACAGCTAGACTCAAGGTGCAAAACATCACACGCCAAAGCAAAAGCTGCATCATAAGAGCTTGAGATTGAGACTACAGAGAGACGCAAAAGCCTGCAAACTGGCAATACGGTCTGCAACTGCGCTGGAAAAGCCACAATCACGCAGATGCAGCATTGTCTTCCCTGTCATCTTTTCCAGGCAGCCAGCCGCTAAGATCCTCGGCCTGGCAATGGCAATGCAAAAAGGGCACAATCACAGGGCAAAACGAAGCGCATCTTCCGCTGTCGCCACCATAGAAGGCTCTACGTAGTTTAGATGGGTCTGGCCTGTGCAATTGCCTCTTTGTCCCTGGCTGGATTTGCACTTGCACTTTTGTATCTCTTTTTTCGGACGTCCCTGCTTGGCTTGGTCTGGTATGTTGCAAACGTATGCGCCTTCCTATTTATTGTTTTTTTCTCCTTCCCCCATAAGTGGGCTCAGCAACTTAAAAAACCCAAAGCTTCCCTTCTCAATTTCTCGTCGGCTACAGTGCTTCTCTTTTTCTTTCTCCCATATTTGGTCCTCTTATTCTTGTATTACTTTACTTTCATTGTCTTCCTCGCGGCCTTTGCCTGTAGCTCTGCCTCTGGCCTACATTCTTCTTTCTTTCGATCCTTTTGCCCCTTTTTATCTGAACATCCACAGCCTCAAGCCGACCGTCTTGCTCATCGTTTAATCAGCCTTTGCATCGTTCACAATGGCTCCTCGCGTCATCGTTGTCGGTGGTGGTTGTAAGTCCCGTCCCCCAAAAGCTCCCTCCTTCCATCGCAATGCGCTAGATAATGGCGCGCCTATGCGCCCTTCTGCTGGCGACAAGCAACTCGTCGGTCTTTGCAGCACCATGACTAACAAGGCTTCTATTAGTGTCTGGCCTGAGCGCCGCGCATACAATTTATCTAAACGGTGGCAACGTCATTGTTCTCGACAAGCAGGGTAGGCTTCTTTTCCCATTTTCATCCACTACAGGAATCTGTTGCTAACTTTGACGGTTTCTCAGGTTTCTTCGGCGGAAACTCCACCAAAGCTACTTCTGGAATCAACGGTGCCCTGACCCGCACACAAGTCGACCTCAAGATCCAAGACAGCGTTAAACAATTCTACGAAGATACCCTGAAGTCTGCTCGTGAGCAGGCTCGTCCCGATCTCATCCGTGTCCTTACCTACAACTCGGCTTCCGCCGTTGAATGGCTGCAAGATATCTTTGGTCTTGATCTGACTCTGGTTTCTCGGCTAGGGTAGGCTTTATTCGCATCCAACATTTCACTGTAGAATGAAGACTCGCTAACAATTCTCTTCTCTGATAGTGGCCACACCCACCCCAGAACCCACCGTGGACATGATGCCAAGTTTCCCGGCATGGCCATTACCTACGCTCTGATGCAACGCCTTGAAGAGCTGGCGGAAACCGAGCCTGGTCGTGTTGAAATTATCAAGAAGGCACGTGTGACGGGACTCAACAAGGAAGGCAACAAGATTACCGGTGTCAAGTACGAACATGAGGGCAACTCTTTGTCTCTTGATGGCCCTGTTGTTCTGGCTACTGGCGGTTATGCTGCCGACTTCACCGATAACTCTCTACTGAAAAAGTACCGCCCCGACACCTGGGATCTGTCAACCACAAACGGCAGCCATGCCACTGGAGACGGCCAGAAGATGATTATGGAGGTTGGCGGCAACGGCATCGACATGGACAAGGTTCAGGTGCATCCTACCGGCCTCATTGACCCCAAGGACCCTACTGCCAAGACAAAGTTCCTGGCTGCAGAGGCCCTGCGTGGTGAGGGTGGTCTGCTACTCAATGCTGACGGCGACCGCTTCTGTGATGAGCTAGGCCACCGTGATTACGTCTCGGGAATGATGTGGAAGGAAAAGGCCAAGAATAAGTTCCCTATTCGTCTAGTGCTAAACTCCAAGGCCTCGAACGTACTGGATTTCCACACTCGCCATTACTCAGGCCGCGGTCTCATGCGCAAGATGACGGGCAAAGAGCTGGCCAAGGAAATTGGATGTTCGCCTGAGCACCTGCAAAAGACCTTCAAGACCTACAACACCTACGCATCTGGAAAGGAAAAGGATCCCTGGAACAAAAAGTTCTTCCACAATGTGCCTCTTGACATCGATGATGATTTCCATGTTGCCCTGATGGAGCCTGTTCTCCACTTCACCATGGGTGGTGTTGAAATCAACGACAAGTCTCAGGTCTTGAACCAAGAGAAGAAGCCTTTCGAGGGTCTCTACGCTTGTGGTGAGCTCGCTGGCGGTGTCCATGGCGCCAACCGCTTGGGTGGATCCTCCCTTCTAGGCTGCGTTGTCTATGGGCGTGTTGCTGGCGACTCAGCTTCCAACTACCTGTTCCAAAACGCCCTCCAGAGCGCTAGCAACGCCTTATCACGACTAGGCCAGATTTCTCTGCATATCGACCCGTCGCTACCAGGCCGTGTACAGGTTGAATGGGGTTCCGGTTCCAGCTCTGCCGGCCCTTCTGCTGCTCTGTCGGCACCGGCTGCCTCTAGCAACAGCTCCACTTCTAGTGCGGCCCCAGCCAAGGAGGCAGCGAAGCCTTTCTCCATCCCCGACAAGGAGTACACCATGGAAGAGGTTGCCAAACACAACACCAAGGGCGATCTTTGGGTTGTTGTAAAGGGCGTTGTCATGGACCTTTCCGATTGGCTTGAAGAACATCCTGGTGGCCCACAAGCTATTATGAACTTTATGGGCCGCGATGCAACTGAGGAATTCGAGATGCTTCACGACGATGAGGTTATTCCCAAGTATGCACCACACCAGGTGATTGGCCGCGTTGCTGGTGTCACGCCCACTCTAGAGCTGTAAAGTCGCTGAGCTCTGCAGTCACAGCCCCAAATGTGCGCTACGATACGAGATTTCATGGTCATTTCATTTCTTCCCTTTGATTTTTGGGGGCTTTAGCCTAGAGGGCATAGTTGCTTTGTTTCTTTTTGTGCTTTTAAGGGTTTTTTATTGGGTTGCGCGTTTCTCTCGACTTGGGTTGTTTTTCTTTACCTACTACTAGCCTGTTGCAGCCGCCTAAGACGTGCTCAGCGTCAATAAGCTGATTCAATTGAACATTTTCAACTCCTGCAACCATGCCTACATTCGATGAGATGATTTCCACATTTGCCAACCCCAACGCTATTGATTTAGCAGAACACATGAGCAGTATTCAAAAGTGATAAGACGGCAGACACGAGGGGAAAAGAAAGATGCAGCACGAATCAAAGCAGGAGACTGACCACTACAAGCGAGATCCCACCCGAATCGACTAAACGAGGAGGGTATGGAGTCAAGCAGAAGCAAGGGTATCATTTTAGATTTGGGCTTGTTTGGTTTTCCCCGCATCCTTGGTAGCGCTCTTGAGACCTTTTTGGTATTGTAAATATTCTTTTGTCCGAGGAGCGGCTTTTAGACAAAGGGTTGACACAAATGGCTGACATGTCGAGATTGATACTCGCATGTGGCTGGCGGTTGATGGGGGAGGGGAGGGGGAGCGAGAGCGGGGCAGGAGAAAAGAACGGAAAGAGACGATGATTGAGGAATAACTGCGGAAAGTAGCACAAGTATGCTAAATAGTCCGATGCCTCCTTCCTGTTGTGATCTGCAGTGGAAAGGATAGATTCGGAGATAGATGAAAGGCAAGTAGAGAGTTCTAGAAATTCGAAAGAAAAAGGGAGGGTCACCAGCGAGTTTTAGGGGGTAAGAAACTTGTTTTTTGTTATTTCCCATCATTTAATTTAGTCTTTATTTCTTCAGGTTTTGCATGTTCATGTAGTTTTTGTCTTGCTGAGTTTGTTGCAATGTCTCATCCTTGGTGTCTTGGGCGAAGGAATGGAACAAGAAATGGTGAAGTTGGGAGGCAGAGGCCAAAGGGAAAGGGAAAAGCTAGGAGAGAAACCGGAAAACTAGGCTAAGAAAGTCCGGGCAAGGGTCGAGAATTCATTGGCTTTGCTGAGAGGGAGAAAAAAAAGAAAAGAAGAGAAAAGAAAAGGGCTTGGAGCCCGGGGGCCGTAGACAAAGTCTGTAGGAGGACAGAACAAGAAGCACGGATCGAGACGATGGCGAAGGCGACAAGGAGAAAAGAAATGCACTATGGCATCGGTTCTCGGGAGCGACAGCAGACAGCCCTGGGTTGTTTCCAGTCGCTCAAACACCGTAGTCTTCTTTGACAGACAGCTCTTTATTTCTCTTAGTTTGTTTCGAGGGCCCCAGGGGAGAATACCAGAGAAAATACGTAAGCAGGCAAGCCAACCCAGCCAAAATCCACGCGTTAGGTTATAAGTAGAGGCGGGTCAGCAAGGGGGGCACGGGCTCTCCAGACAAAAGCATTTTGCTTATTTTTGGCTGAACGGAGACATGCATGCATGCACACATCCCTCCCCCATGCATGCTATGTATGTATGCAGCATGGGGTTGGATGCTTCTTTTCTTTGCCCGCATCGAATGCGTATAGCAGAGTGCGCAGAGTAAGAGCAGGACGCAGCAGAAGCAGCGGTGGTTGTTGGTCTCGCTGAAGTGAAGAGGGAAGAGCAGTTGGAAATTGCGAAGAGGAGGAAAAACCTTAGGCTTCCCCTCCTACTCCTCCCCCCAATCGATAAAGCCATCATCCTCTTCCTTCCCTTAGCTGAAGCCGTAGCTTTCCTATTAGCGCCAACTTGGCAAGCCCTGGACTCGAGACCTAAGACCATCCCAATACGTCCATTCTAGGCGGGCTAGCAAGAGGAGAGGGGAAGTGAAATGAACAGCGGTGGTCGGACGGGCAGATGGTGGGAAACGAGAAAATGGCAGCGAGGATGCAAGAGGGAAACGGAGAAATACTACAGCAGCTTCCCAGAGTTGAGTGCGCAGCTGCTTCTTTTGTCCAAGTTAGGTTCCTTCCTCTTCCACCACTAAGGGCGGGCGGGCTCCTGGTCTTCTGGCTTCCTTCCCCAGTATTTTCCCCAATCCCCGATTTCCCCATTTTTTTTGCCATTATCTTTTTTTCCTTTTCCTTCTTCTTTTTTTTTTCCTTCATTTTTTATTTTTAATTCGCAGCGTCAAGACCATCGACGGTCTGCCAGTTTCTTTGCCGCTTCATATCCTTTTCACCTGCCCCGTGATCTTTCCAGGCTTTTTATTTTTTTTTATCAACGGACATTTGCGGTTTTTTTCCCTTGGACTTTTATTTCGCTCGCCAAATTCTCCACTAAAAACTGATCAACTAGCCGAAAACCTCGAAGCTTTTTTTTTATCTTTTTTTCTTGTCGAGGCAATTCAACCTGCTAGTGCACTCTCCTCCCTCTTCACTTCCATCTCGTTCGACCCGTCGACAAATCATTGCCCTGAAATAAGGCCAAAACAAAAAGCCCCGCTGGCCCTGTCAATTCAGCTCGCTCAACATCTGCTTCGTCATATAACTCAATACCATCCCTACAGCCTTACGTCTAAGCCCAGTCGTGTTATCCCCTGCTCTCAGTCTTCCGACCTGCTTCCTCTGGACGATCCCGTGATCCACACGCACACGCTCATTCGCACCCAAATAGCCTCATCAGCTCCCTGCCCCGTCGCCCTCCTCGAGTCGTCATACACCCTAGTTTTGTCCGTCTCAAACTCCCTCCGCGCAATCCTCGGCGCCCAATGCATACACGCCTCTCGCCCTCCTTCGACTCGTCTTGAGATCGACAGATCGTGCCCTTGATCTGTGTTTCCCGTCCAACTTCTTCTCTACCTTCTTTTCTTTGCTTTCTTGTCCTTCGTCCACTCAAGAGCCATAGCCGTAATAACTGACTGTGTGCTGACGGCCAAGTCATTTCGTCATCATGGCCATCGCCATGGGCTGGCAGAAGCCCGACAATGTAGCCGGGTCTTCTATGCCGGCTATAGTCATCGGGCTATTTGTCGCTTCTGGCGGCATTCTGTTTGGCTATGATACTGGGTGAGTCTCCGTCTTTCCGTCTGCTTGCACCACTGCGGCTGCCGTCGTCCTGCTAACAACCCCCTCTTGTCATCTAGAACTATCAACGGTGTCATGGTCATGTCAGCTTTTCTAAAACGCTTCTCCACCGGCTCCACTGACGAAAACGGAAACCCCGATCTCACAACCCATCAATCATCATTACTAGTAGCTATTCTAAGCGCCGGAACATTCGTCGGCGCGCTTCTCGGCGCCCCTATGGCTGATCAGTGGGGTCGCCGCTTTTCTATGCTCATCGGAGCCGGTATCTTCTGCATAGGTGGGATCATGCAAGTGTGCGCATCCGCTATTCCGCTCCTATTAGCAGGAAGGTAAGTCAAGTCCTCAGCCTTCATGATCCCCCGCAAAAGAGCAATGTCTAACACAAGCGCTTTTTATTTAGATTCATTGCTGGCGTGGGAGTCGGCGCCATATCACTGCTTGTTCCCTTATACCAATCTGAAATGGCACCCAAGTGGATCCGCGGCACGCTTGTGTTCACCTATCAACTCGCCATTACCATCGGTCTCTTGATTGCCTCTATAGTCAACATTCTCACCGAGTCCATGGACGGCCCCTCCGCCTACCGTATTCCATTTGGCCTACAGCTATTATGGGCCGCGATATTATCAGCCGGCCTTAGTGTGCTACCAGAAACGCCACGCTATCTGATCAAACGCGGTGACATCTCAACAGCCCTAATATCCCTCAGCCGCCTACACCGACTTGATGCCACACACCCCACCATCATTGACGAGCTCCAAGAAATCGTCGCAAACCACGAGTACGAACTTACGCTAGGCGACGACTCGTATCTTGAACTCTTTCGTGGCTCTCCGCATCTAGGCCGCCGCACATTAACCGGCTGCTTCCTGCAGGCGATACAGCAGCTCACTGGCGTCAACTTTATCATGTACTACAGCATTTCCTTCTTCGACGGAGCCGGGATTACGAACCCTTACCTCAAGTCGCTCATCATTAACATCGTCAACACCGTATCGACTATCCCGGGACTCTTCGTCATTGAAGCATGGGGTCGCCGTAAGCTGCTTATCGTGGGCGCCTTTGGCATGGCCGCCTGTCAGCTTCTCATCGCTTCTTTCACAACTGCTGCCGGAGATGACCTCAAGTCAGCCGCCCAGACTATCCTCATTGTCTTTTGCTCGCTCTACATCTTCTTCTTTGCTGCCTCATGGGGCCCCGTAACCTGGGTTGTTACTTCGGAGATCTACCCGCTTAAAGTCCGTGCCAAGGCCATGTCCCTTTCAACTGCGTCTAATTGGCTGCTCAACTTCATCATTGCCTACTGCATTCCCTTCATGGTTGGTGAAGGCACTGACTCAGCTCAGATCGGACCCAAGGTGTTCTTCCTATGGGGTGCCTTCTGCATCGTTGCCATTGTCTTTGTGTGGTGCATGGTCTATGAGACTAGCAAAATCAGTCTCGAACAGATTGATGAGATGTATGAACGCATCGATTTCGCCTGGAACAGCATGGACTTTCAACCGACCTGGAGCTTCCAACGCATTATCGATGAGGGCTGGTCACATGGCAACATTCCCCCGCAGCCGCCCGCCGGCGACGATTCCCATCCTCCTCCATATGGCGGGCCCGGGGGAGTTAATGGCGGAGGGGGCAACGGTAATTCAATATCGAACAACAACCACAATAGCACAGCTACTACAACGTCACACGACGTGGAAATGCAACCGCCACTACCAGACACAGCCGGCTCAACGCATTCCATGTCACAACCCTCAACGACTGACACGAACTCTACGTCATTCTCTTCACAGGCGCCCAAACCGCCAGCCATGGCGCACATTGACTTTAGCTATTAACGATTTCTTTTTTTGGGGGGGGGGTTCTGTTTTTACTTGCTCGTTTATCTGTCACGGCTCGCATCATCACCATTGCCATATTCTCTCTACAAGTCCGATATCGCCTCTTGCACTCGACAGCACCCACACAGGGTAAAGGTGCTCTTCTACACCAGCCGACCAGTCCTCTTCCTTCTTTTTCTTTTCCTTCTTCGCCCCCCCCCCCCCCCCCCCTCCCTGCAGGTGGATATGTTGGACATGTCTTTTTTTATCCCCAATATCTTTTTTTTTTTTGGCTTTCTATATCGAATTCGCTCATCATCATACCCTGGAACATTTTCTCAAGCGTTGGAGTTTGTATTATTTTTGTTACTTTCTATCTCTCATTTACCTTTTGTTTTATTTGTGTTAGTTCCATCATATTGCTTTCTTCTCATGTTGTGTCTTTTATATATACTTCAATGGTTCCTGATTTCGTTGAAAATCTGTCCCCTCCCCCCCCCCCTCCCCCTCAAAATAAAAACAGATACCATCAAGTTGTAACGTATGTCTTCATGTAACTCGGCTTTAACCCGACTTTAACGGTTCTCGGTAGCCCTGGCTATAATTAGATCACTGACGTCATATAATCAACCAGCCAAGTAATAAAAAAAGATGCATCAAACATCATGTATTTATCAGCCAGCTCAGGCGCATTTAACTAGAGAACAAAACATGCAAAAGGATTTATCAGCAATACAAAGAACCGAAATAAACAAGAGTCTCGAGATAGAATAGCAGGTATTATTTTGACCGCCGCAGTTAAATGCGGATAAATAGCAAGGGAAACTTCAGCAGAGATAGAAAAGAAGAACAAATGCTGTATAAAGAACAATAAAGAAATAAAGAAAAAGAAAAAAAAAAGACACAAGGACGAGAAGAGAAGGATAATGTAGAGTTAAACTTGCGGCAGGACTCTGCGTATAAGAAAAAAAAAGATTAAACCGAAGCTTGTTGGACCACGTCTTCTCATCATGGCCATGATGGACTGTGAACTGTGCCCCAAGCATGTATTTGTGCAGGAAGAAAGAAAATAGGTGGAAAACAGGCCAACATCCAGACCAAGGGATACCCATAAGAAAAGAAACAAGTAGGGGAGGGGGGAAGGGAAGGAAGCACGCATGGTGGGTAGATGATACACCACGCTGGCTGATGTCGTCGCGTCGTTCAGTCAACTCTTGGAGAAGAGGACAGCCAGGCTGTTCCAGACTAGTTTTTCAGAGTAAAAAAGCTTTTTCTCCCTTTTACCTGGCCACTCTTCAATTTGCCGTCATCTTTCCCGCCAGACTTCTTTTTGTTGTCTTTCTGGCCCAGAATAGCATCAAACGTAGCCGTTTGGTCCGACTGTGCCAGGGGCGAGGAGTGCATCGGTGATTCTCCATTAAAGTAGCCACCGGCTTGGTGATCATACACAGATTCACGCATTCCCGCGCCCAGAGGACTTGAGCCCCGTATGATCGGGCCCGAGACATTGGAGTGTTGCATGAAGGGCGGTGTTCCTGAGACTGGCGGGCCAAGACCGTCAGCCATCTGTTGCTGCAGCGGACTAGGCCCAACAGAGTGAGAGCGCATATGCACACTATCACGGTATGACATATTGTGCGCTATTGACAGGCGGCTTGAGCGCGTCATGTGCTCAGGAAGGTCGTCGAGGGAAATGGGCTCCAGACCAATGGCGATACTGCTGCGATGGGAGGAGGGGACACGCGGAGAGCCAAGCATAGACCGGGGACGCAGGACCGGTGAGGGAGCCGCGCTTTCCGTGTGGATAGAGCCAGGGGGCGTGATGTTTGATCCAAGGGCTTCGCTGCCACCGGCAATAGCGTCCTGCTCCTCAAGACCTTCACGCTCCCACTGTTCCGCCATCTTCCAGCAGTGGCTGCGGAGATAGACAGCCTCAGTACTGAACATGACAGCATCGGCGGACAATTCAACGGTGTGGCCCTCGCCAGTAATGTACCATTGCTTGCGCACCTTGGGGTGGTCGACAACCCACGGGGCATTTCCAGTTGCCGGCTGGCAAAGGAAGTACTCGATGCCTTCGGTGGAGCCAACGGCCAAGGAGTCGATGACGACCCAGGGAAGACTTTGGATCACACAGTACATGAAGATCCAGTGTCCAATACGCTGGTGCTGGATCTCAGCCTCTGTCTTGCCCCTGGCCTCTCGAAGCTCCATACTCTTGAATTCAGCAAGCAGGCCACAGTCAGGATAGGTGCTGGGGGTGATGTAGTCGTAGGACTTCTCCATAACAAGGATGATCTCGTTTTCCTTGAGGTTCTTGTGGAAGCGAATCTTTTCCTTCTCGGATTTTGATTCATACGACTTGTCCACCGAGACGAAGCTGGGCAGTTTGGGCGTGTCGTAGGGAATCGGAGGTACCACGGGGATGCTAGAGCTGTCATACTCTGAAAGAAGCATACGGAGGGCCTTAATCATCGGAGCGTCCTCGGTGCTGGACTCGGTCTGGGTCCCGTCCATGACACGGGTAGTGAGAGACTTGTGGTCAACAATGAGGTCGTAGACGGCGCACATGTCGCGGTACAGAGTCGTCAACACTAGGCGGTTAAGGCCACTCTTTGTGAACTCGTTCTTCTTACTGCTAGCCTTGGGAGGCCAGTTGCCAAACTTGTTCTTGTAGTAGTTGAGGACCAGGCTGCGCATGCGCGTGAAAGACATACGCCACGTGCGGTAATCAACAGTCACAAACTCTTCTAGTGAAGTAGAGTTGGCCACGCCAGCAAATACGGAGGGAAAGCTGAAAGTCGAAAGCTTCTCGTTAAGGGTGTCCAGGCGCTTCATCAGGTCAAGGTGGGCGCGATCAAGGGCCTCACGGGTAGCCGGGTACAGGCTGTTGTAAAGAGGCGACTTGATCTCCTGGATGGTATCGTATCTTCCAACAAAGTGGGCAAAGGCAGCATCATAGAGCTCCCGAGAGCGCATCTTCTCGCCCAGCAAAAGGGCCTCCACAGTGCCGCTGCGGCTTGAGCTAAGGTTGGTGAGGTCCAGAGATCTGATGCAGAGGCCAAAGGCCACGTCTACCTCCTCACCGAAAGACTCGCCACTGATGCTCCGGTAGCCAAACTCCTCCAGCATGGTAGCCACTTGGAAAAGAGCAGCAGTAGGTGTGGGGTGAGTCTTGGTGCCGACCAAAGGCTGGCCAGTCAGCATGCCGAACAGATTCCGGATAGCGACCAGGCGTTCGAGAGGGCTGCGCGTAGAATCGGACTGTGTCGAAGGCGGGCCAGGGATGAACAGGGCGTATTCAGTTTGGTTGTCCAGAATAGGGGAGGGAGCCATCACGGCGTCATTGACAGCAAGATTATTGCGGCCATAGAAACTGCGGCCACGCAAGTTGCTGTTTTGCCCGAGGCTTAGCTCGCTTACAGATTCCCGGAGGATTCTGGAAGAAGCTATGACGGTTGCGGGGACCTTGAAGGAAGGCCCGCGGCCGTCTGCTTTGGGAGACAAGTGGACGAGGACATTTCCAGACTCGTTCCACAGCTCCGGAACCTAGATGCGGTTAGTGTCACACGATGACAGATTTGATGTGTGTGGGTGCTCATGCACAGATTAATAAACATACCGTTTCACCACTCAATATATGGGTGAGGTTGTATTCTTGGGTGGCATCTTTGGTCATGATCCACGCGCTCATGTCGGGCACCGGGGGCTGGGATCCAGGATCAGGGTTTTGAACAGTCACTGTGGAATTGTTGCGCCCGCGAATGTTGCCCAAGAAAGAGAGTCTTCGGGATTGTCTGTGGGAAACAGTGGGCTTCAGGGCTTCAGGGTCAAGCAGACCGCCGCCAGAAGGGCCAGATCCCGAGCGTTTTGTCAGGACATTGGGTGTCGAAGGACTGCGAGCGCCTGGGCTTGGGCCTTCCTCGTCGTCATTAGAGCCAGGGACAATTTTGAGGGTAGAGCCACCCTGGGACGAGGCAGCTAAGCTTTGTTGTCCAGAGCGGGGGGTTCCCGAGGATGTAGAGGAAATCGTGCTCTGGGTCTGGGTGCGCTTGGGTGAGACTTGGCGAGGAGATGCCTCGGCGGCAGAAAGGCTGGTCGAGGACGCTGTTCTCGTGGGAGAGCCCGTCTCTCTCCTTGGAGGCGGCGGCGGGTTTAACGAGGGGTGGGATGGAATTTTGAGTGGAAGCGGAGGAGCCGCAGACTTTGGTCTCGGGGGAGGAGATGCAGCCGAGAGGGGACTAGCAGAGTTTCCAGCCAGAGAGTAGCCCATGTCGAACTTGAAGCTGGAATCCATGATAGAGGACACGGGCGACAGAGGAGAGACTGGGGAAACGGGGGATGTTGTGCATGCAACCCCAATTATGGGCGAAATGATCTCGCCGCGGGGCGAGGTGGGCATGTTATTGGCGGTGCAAAAAGACGTCTCGGCGGAAGTGTCTATAAACGTGCTGGACTCGGGAGTGTCTGGTGATTCTGGCCAAGACCGTTGTTGGAGCTGCTGCATGGATCCTTTTTTGAGGTTGCTGACAGACATGGAAGAGACCAGCTTAGGAATGGGGGAGGTAGATGGAGAGGTTGAGGCCGAAGAAGGCGACGCTGAAGAGCCTGACGAAGACAGGCAGGGCGACGAAGGAGATGACAGAGAGGTTGTCGAGCCAGAGGGGTTTGTAGACCTGCGGAGAAAAGGCGGACGCAGAGCGTCAAGATTCAACAGTTTACGTAGTTTGAAAACAGAAAGTCGAGAAGCCGGTCCGTTAGGGGCAGAGTTTGAAGCAGCGCGAGTTTGAGGGAGAGGAGAAACTCGAGGAATAGCTTCTTCAGACTTGGGGGATAAGGTATCGTTTTGAGGCTGTTGTCTCTTTGACTTCTGCAGCTTTTGGAGCTTTTGAAGCTTTTGATCGGGTGCCAGGTGGAAAGATTTTGTATTTTTGAGTGTAGGTTGGGGTTTTAAGGGAGGAGATGACAATGAGGAGCAGGGTGCAACGAAGGAAGAGGCATCATAGTAAGCAGATGACTGCATGACGCCAGTAGCAGAAATAGAACTGGTCCCGGGCACAGGCCTAGGCGATTCAGAAAGCGACATGGGCGCCGCAGGCGAAGGCAGAGGAGCCGATGCCTTCGCACCACCACCCTTTTTGTGGCCAGGGTCTTGCTGGCTGGCTGTCTGAGGCTGCATTGGGAAAGACTGAGAGAAAAAAACAAAAAAAAGAAAAAACAAGGGAAGGCAAAAAAAGAACTAGACAGTAGGAATAAGCTATGTTAGACGGGCGAGAGCGTAACCGTTTGGGTCGATAGCGCCAAGGAAGGCGGGCAATGAAGGAAGGAAAAGAAGACAGAAAAAAGAGAAAATAAAGAAAAATGGCCAAGCAATACAAGCAAACAAAAGAGAACCGAAAACGAAAAGGGAACCGAGGAGAGTGCCAGTCCTGAAGAAGTCTGTGGGAGGCAGAAGATTCGCGAGGTACTAGAGGCCAGGGGATAGGCGGACCAGACAGAAGAGAGCCAAAAAGGAACGACACGAGGATACACAAGGAAAGCAGAAGACGCAGCAAACTCCAGATGCTGTGACGGGATATAGTATGGTGTAGTATGTATATGGTGTGGTAGCAAAATGCAGGACAAAGACAAGACAGCAAGAAACAAATAGACGGGGCAGCGGAGCGGAACACCACCAGCCAGCTAGCTTGTGTACTAACTAGTGTTGATGCCGGAACGGAAAACGACTACACGGCAAAGCAAGACCAAGGAAAAAACAAAAAGAAGAAAAAAAGCAAGGCAGTCTCTGGGACTGTGGACGAGGATACAAGGCAGGACACAGGCGCTGTGAAGAAGAAGAGAAGAAAGAGAGCGACCGAGCTTGCCTAAAAGACAGTGGAAATCTCTGGATTATGAGCAAATCCTCAAAGGACAACCAACCACGAAACAGACCAAGACAAAGAAGCCAGGCCAAGGAGCACGAGAAATGGAATAAGAATGAAATAGAGACTCATAGGGATTCGGATTGGACCAGGTTCGCAGTTTTTTAACACGGTGAGCCGCACAAACAGTCAAACAGTCCATATATGCGGGTCATAAAAAACACGCCGGTGCTATGGTATTGTTTGGCTGTCGGGGTCTCTCTGAAGCTGGAGGGCTGAGGACTTAGAGGGGGGGGGGGGGGTGAGAGGGTGAACGGTGGCGGGGCCAAGGGCTTCTCGTCCAAGCAAGGAGCACAACATGGTACAGTGTGCAAATAGTTGTTGGCCCACGGCTTTTATGTTGAATAAAAGGGCAGCTTAAAGAGAGACCTAGAAGGCTGGCGTCAGGCGTTTGCGCAACTCGACTCACACCGATCAGGATCGCCCTGGACAATAAAAGAGTGAGGTCTGGCAGGGAGACATTAGCGGCAGCGCATGGCTATAGCTGGTGCGGCCATGGGAGGAGGATCATTGGCAGCAACAGCGGCAGTAAAGGGATGTGGAAGCAGGGGGGGCAGGAGAAGTAGCAGTAGCAGCAGTGGCAGTAGCAGCAGCAAGCAATTCGGGCTACACTACGCATGGCAGAAAAGATGGGTGTGCCTCAAGTGTGTGTGTGTGTATGTATGTATGTGTATGTATATCTATGTATTCCCAAGCGTGCCTATGTGTGTCTGTATCTGTCTACATCTGTCCATGTACGCTGCACATCTGTGTGTAGTAGATGTTTAGATGTGCAGTTGTGTAGATGCGTCGATGTGTAGCTCGTTGGAAGTGTGTAGATTTCTAACCACTTGCGTAATGTATATTTAATGTACATGGGTGCGTGTGTGTATGATATACCCGTATATGTGCGTATGCGTGTGTAGATGTACATGCTTGTGTGTCATTATAGTTGAAATTCACGTTGATGTTGATGTGATTATAGAGATCAGTTGCATGCAGTATGCGGAAGGTTGCTTCTCATAGTGGCGCAGTTGTCAAGTGCAGCCAGACGAGGAACTTATTCAGAATTAATCTTCTTTTTTTTGGTTTTTTTTAATCGAGATAAAAGCCAACAAACAAACGAAACATGCATGCAACAAATCCGCCAGGGGGGGAGAGACACAACGCCGCCTGTTCGCTGTTAGGAGGTGAGTCGTGGCAACATAACAAAGCACACCGCAGATTGCATCTCACAGCTTGTGGTCCGCCCGTGGCTTACTAAATTTGCCCATAAAATCAGCACAAAAGAAGAAAACAAAGCCATCAAGGTGACAGTAGCTTCAATGGGAAGCATGTAAGGCGTTGCAGGCCAGGCTCATCTCGCTTTAGTGGCCATGCACGCAGCACAGAGAAGAGCAGAGAGGTAGGACATCAGCGCCAAATACGTCCATATCTGCCCAGGACCAGCAGAGGGCGACAGCCCACGTACGTGAAGTGCCCGAGTGCGCCTAGTCCAAAGTCGTATCGACAGCAAAAGCCGTGCAAGAAGGATGGACAGAGAGATACACGGAAATTGGCGTCCATCAGCTCGCTCCCAAGTAACGTAAGGCTCTCGACACAACACGAAATCATGGATATCTGGCTGGTTTGTTGGTTTTTCTGCATAAAATAACACAGATTATGTGAGTCTTCTCCTTGAACACATTAATGTGGTCTAAGACCAAGACCTAGACCGTGCCACAAAAACCTCGTACAATATCTGTACCGCAGCAAGCTGTACGCGCACAAATGTGGTGGCTCAAGCTAGCTGAGCTCAACAGACGAGGCTGCAGGAGGACACGATGAAGCAAAAGAGATGGAATTCTGTGGAAGCCTGTGTCTGGCCAGCGGATGCCAAGCCCGTCTTAGAAGGCAAGGAAGCAGAAGGCGAAGAAAATGAAGGGTGAAAAATAAAAGTTGACAAATAAAAGCCAAAAAATTAAAGTTGAAAAAAAAAAAAGAACCCGATTGTACGGGGGAGGGCTCAGGCAAACTATACGCACACATAGCACCGGGTAGTACAGCAGCTCGTATAGCCAAATTTACACATGGACAAGCGTGCAAGCTACCAGACAAAGCGAGGGCGGCAAGCAGCAAGAAGCAAGCAGCAAGCAACGACTAGCTACTGTGTAGAACAGCAGAGCAGCACAATTACCGAGCCGTTGAACTGTAGAACAGCAAAGCTGCTGAGCTCCTGAGCTACTGAGCTGCTGAGCTGCTGAGCTGCTGGGTTACTTGGCCGCTGAGCTGCAGTCCATTCAGCAGTATGTTGCGGATCGCTACGTGCGAATTGATTCGCCCAAATTCATCTACGAAACAAGCCCTCAGGATGTGGGTTTCCCACCACCCCCGCCCTGCCCTGCCCTTAGTGGGTGACTACTAAGCAAAAGTTTTGTCGTCACAAGTCGTCGTCACTCGTGCATTTCCACAAAAAGCAAGACGTTGCAAGGGAACTGAGCCCGGAATGGGAGGCGCACATAATCGCCAGCTGTTATTTTCCAGTGAGGAGCTGAGCGAGCCCTGTCAGGCCAAGGGATAGTATGGCTGATCAGTGGTATGGATGGCCGATGGAATAATCGCTCGCTAGCACGCCATATGACAATATTGTGCAAATATTCCATGAATAGAGGACAAAAGCTTGGAGGGAAGCGCCTAGAGATTAAAGAAAGCAAATACAGATGGAGAGAAAAAGGAAAAAAGCCCCAGAGGGAGAAATAGCTGGCGGTTGAGACCCTCGCTCTAGCTCGTCTTTACTTTCTGATCAAGGAAGATGAATCCGATTGATTCAATCTCAAGCACAACTGAGGACATATCCCTGTGCTGCTTTGCACAAAGCAAAAAGGAGTCTCTTCCTTGTTCATGTTTGCCTCCCAGAGCCGCAGCACAGTTGGCATCGTCATCCACAGTTCCTACTCTCGCCATAGCTACTTGAAAAAGCCAGCTCAATTAGCTCTAACCTGCTCTTTCTTTCTTCTAACTTTGGCCAAATGACAACGTCATGGGGGGCATCTTGCTACTTATCCAAGCAGAATGCCTTTCAACCTTAAAAACAGAAGAAAAGTGGGAGACGAACCCTGGCTTGTTTGTCTGTCAGTTTAGCCCACCGATCGACCAACTAGCCTTTGTGATGCTGACCATCGTTCCTTGAAAATAAAAGATAAATAAATAAATAAAAATAAAGCCCACACCAGCCAAAGAAAAATGGTAGTTACAGTGGTAATTGCAGTGGAACCACTGTCCTTTTTTGGGGTCAACCCCATATAATGCGCTAAAAATAGATTTTGTTGGTTGTGGACCCACATTATTACAGCACTACAGGACAATACATGCCTCGCTTTTGGCCTTCTGCCTTCCTCTGTCTTTGCTTCATTTCAATCGCCTGGAATGTTTCTCTCTTTCCACAGGCATGCCAAAGAAAAAAGAAAGAGATAGAGCTGTTCGCTTGTTCGAGCTCTTTTATCTTGTGGGATAGGACTGATTTTGGCAAGCTGCGCCCGATCGGCGAGGCCTGGGTGGGAAAAGGCCCACACGGAAGCTTTCTATTTTGTTTTCATTTCCATTTTTGACAGCACCGGCTCTTTTCTGGAGGGGTTCTTTCTTCGCTCCAACCAAAAGCCCTATCTCCGTTGAGCACACACACACATGCTCATGCCACAGGAGCTTTACTTAGGCCATGTGCTAAATACCCGGACACATATAGCTATACATACACATGGAAATCCTAGTGACCTGTGCTTTTTATGAACCAAGTAAGCCCAGCATCCATTCACATTCGCGAGGTATTTTCCAGTTTCTCGTCTATTATCTATGCCCTATGCTCTCTGCCCCAGTTGGTGCCCCTTCCTTTAATTCTTGCGCTGTGTGCTGTGCTAAGAAGTGTTGCTGTGATGCAGCACCGTGTGTTAATTGGCCACACACTGTTCTATTCACTGCATGTAAACCAAATCCACTTGAATCTGTTTTCTCTTCTCTTCTCCCCTTTTGCCCTCTACTGTTTCGGGCTGTCTCGACCCTAGAACTCCCATCCAAGACTCATCAAGAGCCCGAAAGCCCGCCCCTTGCCATCTGCCAATAACGCCTCTCCTCAGCCACTGCCTGGTAAAACCTATCCATTCGCCTCCGTTGCCTAGGACGGAACAACGCAAGGGAAATCACCATCTCCTGGGCTATGATCCACTCCGTAGGACGCAGGGGGAGGAGAACTCTGCATTTCCTCTGGGCAGGCAGGGGTCTCTAAGTTGCTGATGGAACATTGGAGAAGCGCTAGGTAGGGTTAAACGCCCGAGCTTTTATTGAGTCTTTTTTCTCTTCTACTGTTGATTTTGTCTCTGCCTCCTGTGTGGAACGCAGCAAGCGTACCTTCAGAGCAACTAGACGGCTGGTAAGACACCTAAGCCAAAGGGGGGGGGGGGGGGGGGGGGGTGTCTGGTTGTGGGAGGGGCGTGTCGTCCTGGGTCAAAAATGCAGATATACAACAAGCAAGCAGAGATCCAGCCAACTACAGGCACAACAACTCTGCTGCTGCAGTCGCTGTTCCTTAGCACTGGGAATCACATAGCACCCACTCCGTTGTAGCCTCGCATATGTATGCAATGAAGGTGAAAGTCGCTGCCTAAATCGGCCACTCATCAGCTCCGAGTCAGCTTATACCATTTTGCTCTGACCTCAGTAAAACTGGGTAACTTTGCTATGCAACAGCTAATTAAATGTGCAGACCACATGTCAGCTTTGTGTTTAAGGGGCTTTTTGTCGTATTCAATACAGTATTTTAATAGGGTTATTGCAGAGAAATGGGGTTACGAGGTCAAATAGATCAAATAGAGGATGTGCATCCTTGTATAGGAGCTTTTAATGCTGCTGAAATGTTCATTAGCAAATGCGTGACGACAACAAAAGTCCAGCCACATGCAAACATTGTGGCAGCATTCGTGGCCGGAGAATAGATCGGGCTCCGGGCGGCGGTCAGGCCTATTTGTTATAAACGGACAATAGTGAATTAGGGTTTTCATGCTAGTGTGCGCTAGCGGCATCACTAACATCCATCCACAGCCACAACAAACCTAAAGGCATGTATACGAGTCGTAATTCGTAAGCCGTCTCAGGTTCACAAGCTTTCCTCTCTCTTGTTAGTACTGTGATTCGGAGGCTCTGGCGCAGTTTTGAAAAACTAGGCGAGGTTGATTTGTGCTCGCTTGTCTGTCTGTCTGTCCAAACTTGCTCATCCGTACACTGCTTGGCTCTAACTCTTTGCTAGAAAAAATAAATCAAGAAAATTAATAGAAAAAAAAAAGTTGGCTAGACTGGTTGACTGAGCCTCATCCTTCTCTCCCTTCTTTTGTCTCGCGTTCTCTCAACCGTGCTGCAGGTTTGTTGAATCTGCACAGGCTTGTCTAGCAGCCCTTCAAGAAACCCTCACTCATGCAACCGTACACATGTGTCTCATGAAGGAGAAACAATGGCTTGATCTACAGTAGCTGAACCTCTCTCATCTATGTAAAGGAGACTGAAGGAAAGAACCCCCTCATTGGAAAGGCGAACCTGCATTGGATTGGAAGGCCTCCCTCCTCCCTCCCTATGGGCATCAATAGTAGGGCATTTTTAACAGAAGCGCCCTTGGAACCGTCGAGTTAGTAACAGCCATAAGCAAAGGAGCGAGCCTTTGGCCAATGTTCCGGCTGCCGGAGAGCGAGCGGCTGCCCTTGACTGCTCTAGAGACCCAATACTTGGCAGATCAAATTTCTCCTGGCCCCTATGGACAGATCAGTTATTGAAATCTATCCGGCCTCGGCGAATTGATTGGTCTTTGATGCCGTTGGGCGCTCTGGCTCTGTGAACATGGCCCGAGAGGAGGGGAAGGAATTTACTGTCATGGTCCGCGGCCCCCAAAGCCAAGAATGGTGTGTGCAACCTGAGATCTGACCACACTCTTATTATGCATATTATGAGGGTATGCGAGCGGAAAATATGCAGGAACACAATATAAAAAGTTCCACGAGGGCACTGGACGTCTTGACTGGGCCAGTGTTGGTCCTGGAGTTTCTGCTACTACTAGAGAGTGAATGAATGTAATGTTTACATTGGCTAGTGAGTGTGTGCACCACGGACATCGGTGCTATGTTTGAAGATGCGCACACGATAGGCCTACGCGTAGAAAGGTTGCTGTAGAAAACTAGGAAGAAAAAACAAATAGAAGCTCTGTCTGTTATACACGCCAACTATCCTTCTCATTCTGGCTCTTGACATCACTGTGGCTATAAGCCTAGTCCGACGTCTAGAACAGCCCGCGGCCCCCACGCAAGCCAACTTCCGTATTCTCAACGGTAGTGTCGACATCTAGAGCTGCTTGAGCACATTCTTAGCCATAGGTGTAACGTTGGAGTCAGCCTCCTAGATGGGGCCTAGAGCCCTGTTCAAAACACAGGAAAACACAGGGTGACACATGGCGAAGCCCCGAATTGCGCCCCTCACAGAACGCCTGCAATATACAGGCTAGACCTTTTGACTCAGGTTCATGTGTATACCATCGAACAGCTGCTACGTATGGCGCGACCGAGCCTGTCACTCGCCATTCTATACCTACGAGACATTTCTAGGAACAAGAAAAGGAAATTAACACAGGAGGGCTCCAAGTGAGGTCATGTTTCTGAGCGTCTTATGGGCTCTGCATGATTAAACTAAGGCGGTCAACTAACTTGCTTGTGTAGCCTGACTCGGAGGGTGGTTGGATGTTTACTTTGCCATGTACATGCATATGTATATGTATGTACTGAATACTTGACACACCATGTCTACTGTTTCGGCACACGTTGAGTCGAGACAAAACGCAGTTGGTTCTAGTTTTACATCCAAGGCCAAGAGAGAGAAAGAGGGAGATAGACAGAGAAGAGAGAATGAGAGAGACAGAAACAGAGACAAAGGCGGAGACATAGACAGAGAGAAAGAGAGCTTTGTTGTGCCGGTGTCTAGGCAGGCAAGCTTTTCCAGCGCTTTTTCCAAATCAAACTTTCTTTCTGTTGCTACACATGATGAAGTGCAACTGAGCTTACATCTGAGCACCTGGTTGGTTGTATCACTTCGACAATTTCCCAACCAAGGTGTCTTGGCTCACGGCTACAATGTACTGTGAGATTTGAGGCCAAGTGTGGATTACTACCGTCTATTGCAACCTCATTTGCATGGGTCGAGCTTACTGTGAGAGCGAGATTTTGCGTTGTGTTTTCCCCCGTGGCGCATTACAAGATGTATTTACGTAAATTGATGATGCGGCGTTGTTGGGGGTTGGTTTCTCAAAGATGATGCCGTCTGCGGCTCCTTTGAGCAGCTCTAATTGCCGGGGTGGCTGGCCTACTAGAGTCTCTAGAGTCCCAGCTCCACGGCGTAGCGCATGTCAGCATGCCCGAATCCTGCGGCTCAAAGTTGGCTGTATAGCTAATAACCATCTTTCTCTGCCTTGGTTGCAGTCATGGTTGCTAAGCCAGCCATGTTGTAAAATAAGCCATAACCCCAAATGTCTTGAAAGGCTCGCTGGCTAATACAGATTTAGTGGCCCGAGACGTGGTCGAGGAAGAGATTCTCCGAGCCAAGTAAACACCCGCACATTAGTTTAAATGGGAGGGAGTGGTGATGTGGTAGTAGAAGCCATAAAGAGCTCTGCCTGAAATGAGAGGCGTGCATGTGTGGCACTGTATGAAATGCCATATTAGGTTTATTTCCCGGAGTCCGCAATGAGGGCTCCGGTGACACTAAGTTGGCTACTCATTGAAATTGGATGGATGGAGGCTGCGTCGGGAGGGTTTTATCCAAAGTGCATGGTGGATGTTCAGGCGGCCGTAGGTTATGTATTGCGTTGCACAGATGCTGATGCAGCTGGGGCACATGAAATTTGGTTGCGAACAAGGTATTGATTTGCATAGGGCATGGTGATATCAAGGGAGGGGGAGATGAGAAAGTTAATACAAAACGAATAATTACAGGTGGTGTTGATATCACGGCGACTCGGTATGATGTCCTAAGACAACTAACTATGCGACCGTTGCTATGTGGGTTGCCTGGCGTCGGTACGCGACGGGCCTGTTGAGAAACACGAATCAGTAGATAGGCGCATGAGATGGGGCTGCCGTGTAGGGCACAGATGGACGTCTTAGAGTTGCAATAAGACAAGACTGGTGGTTCGTCAGCCGTGGTGGTTTTGTCCGTATGCTGCCTTCAAGCAGGCAAGGGGGCTTGTAACAGCTCTGTTCGTGCACACCATGCGGAAGCGCTCTTAGTTGTAAGTAGAAATTTGGCTTTTGGGTAGCCGTATTGGCGGCCGTTAGTATCGTGTCGTCGGCCGTATCGAGTGGTGCGCGGGAAAGAGGGAGGCGGGCTCCGGGTGGGGCCGGAATGTGACACAACGCCGGTGACAACCTCGTCTTACCTCAATGACCTGGGCCGGTCGGGATAATAGACGGCAGTTATTGAAATAGAGAGCGCTGTATGTATTCACAAGGGAACCGAAAGTCACGTCGCTTCCTTAAAGGAAGCACCTTCATTAGTTACTATCTTGGGATACTGGTGTACCTTCGAGCCCGGTTCGTATGCGATGGAATGCAGAGCAAGTGTGTATTATGTTTGAGTAGTCTAGAGCAGCGTTACGGGCTTGGGCAAGGAGGTGAAGTCGCATCATCTGTCTGTGGCTCTCTCTCGGAGTCCGGACGTCTCGGCATAAATGTAACTGGGCTCTAGTTAGCTGTGTGTGGCCACTGCCATATGCAACTTCCAGACAACTTTCAGAGTGAGCTTTCCTTTGTTTGCTGCGGCCCCATTAGAAAGTGATTGCTGTTATTAGGACACTAGTGTAGCCCCTGGCGCCAGCCTAAACAGGCTTTGCTATTAGATGGCTGGCGGGGCCTGGAAGTTGGTTACCTGTCAAGTTGGCGGGGACAGATGTTCGCGACTCGGACAAAGGAAGGCAGTACGAGTTCTATCGGTATGTGGCATACGCCTTCATACCTTGGGCGCAGTCCTGGAAGATTGTGCGCTAATTCTGCTGATGTGTGGAGTGCAGGGGAGCAGAAGGTGGCATTACAAAGTCATGGATCCGACAGAATGGCACGGCCGAGAAGATGATCTGCTCCATCACGTGACTAAACCAAAGTAGATACGTATGCCCAACTGGGGTATTCCCTTGTATCTGGATGTACACTTGTTAATGAACGTGCGCCTGCGACCAAATTCTCGGTGAGTAGCGAGGATTTCAGTGGACCTTACTAGAATCACGCCACGAATGACTTTTTGAGGTCGCAATATGAGACATAAGCGTGCCTTAGGTGGGGAAGAAGCAGGTGTTGGACGAGGACCAAGGACGAGAGCTAATACAATACCAGATCTACGAGCGTCTGTTTGGGGTTCAGATTATGCGACTGATAAATAAAGATGATGCTTACGATAAATTGGAAGTGGCAAGAACGAAGAAAAAAAAAAAAAGAGAAAAGACCCCTTGTAGGCATCGCTGGGTGACCAAGGGTGAAGTACCCCTTGTTGGAGGTGGATCAAGGCTTACCAGAAAAAGACCTGCATTAGCACCAGCAGGCCCGGTGGTGAAAATTTGAATTTGCATAGTTTTTATTCACAGCGGACAGCGGTTCAGCAGAAGACGATGGGAACGGAGCAAAAGGCGGTATAACTCGCACGCCCAAGGGCGGGTGTCCTTGTAAGCAAGCTCTCGTCTTCTGCTGGGGGGGCAGGGGGGCGTTGGTATATTCTTTTAAGAGCTAGACAGAACAGATATAGGGTGGAGGGCTTGGGTCATGTATGCTACTTGGATCCCCAACAACATCTTCTATGTAGGACGCGCCAGGTAGCAGGCTTTAAGAGCAGAGGAAGAAAAAGGAGCGAGAGGGGGAGGGGGGAGGAGGAGAGGGGATAGAAAGGGAGAGAAAAAGGGAGGAGGAACGGAAAAAAAAAAGAGAGGAAAGACGAAAGAAAGAGGGGGGCGGAGAGAGGGGGAGAGAAGCAAAGAAACGGAAAGGGGAGACTGCGAGAGCGAGAATGTGGGCGGCAGAAGCCAGACGGCCAGACGGCCAGCATCCAGCCAGCCAATGCCCATGGCCAGGCCGTGCAAATCGTAGTTGTAGGACGTAAGCAAAAACCGTGCCGAAATGCTGCCTTACCCATGGAGACCCAAATGCAACGGTTCCCAACATCCCACGCCCCGCCCAAGCCGAGCAACCACCAGCCGACATGTGCTTGCGGACGGAGTGACGTTGAGATTGAGCTCCACACGTGATTGTCGAGGTGCGTTTCCATCAACCTGAGCTCGAATTTCGGCGAGCTACTGGGTGCTGATTGGCTGGAGCGCCCCACCGGCCCCACAGCGCAAGCCAATCAGATTACATGATTTCACCGAGTCGACAGGGGTTGTGAACCTAAAGGAGCCGATATCAAAAGCCCATTTTACGTACTATGGCCATATGCACCAATATTCACTTGCTAGCAAAGAGCAGGAGGGCAGCAACAAGGAGCAAAAGAAGGTGAAGAAAATGGCTATGGAGCAGAGCAAAGGCAAAGCGGAGGCGGCTAGCGGCCGGCGAGCGAGCGAGGATAAAAAGGAGGGAAAAAATTGGCGGGTCCGGCTCGATCTCTTTTCTTCTGCTGTCCAGACTTGACGATAGTATTCACCCCCCTCTTGTTCGTGAGGTATTCATCCTTAACTGCGTGAGAAAACAGCCCGTGCAGCGCCACCCAGAATCTTTTTCAGAATCCAGCTTTTTTCAGCTTCACTTTGCTGCTCCTTCTTGGTCTTGAACCTTGTCTTCTCTCCTCCTCGAGCCACGCCCTCCTCCTCCTCCTGTCCCCCGGAAGCATCTACGACCTGGTCCGTCCGCGTACTTGCTTGGCCTCGCCACACACCACACGCCTAACCCATCCTGTCCATTTGCCCTCCTACCGGCAGATTCTGGCTCACGCCCCTCGTAGAGATCTTTTCTCCGTCCACACATCTCGCCTCACACAGCGCTAGAGTTGCCAGGCGACTGTACACGCCCCCCTCCTTCTGCACTTCCCCGTCTTCTCTCCCTCCCCTTCCAGCGCTCTACAGGCTGGATCTGCCTCTCAGACCTGAGATTCGCACCCCCCGTTCCAGCACTCTGGTAAAAGGAGCCAAGCAGAGACGCCCCCTTGCCTCCAAGCAGATAGAACCAGGCCCGAAAAAGAAGCGGCCAAAGCCTATTACACGCCCCCCCCCTCTCCTTAGAAAAGCTATAAGATGGCCTACAACGCAAGCTTCCAGCAGAGAGAAATCTCGCCCAATAAGCCAGGCGACGAGTTCTTTGATTGGTGTCGGTGGGAGTCTGACGGGAACCCCATGCCGCGATCGTCGCCGGACTATTCCGTTGACACTATGAGCAGCGGTACTAGCGGCTCGTCGTCTCCACGCACCCCCTCGCTCCGCAGCACCAGTGGATCCTCTTCCCCTAGATATGAATACGGCTACGGCTACGGCTACGGCGGTAGCGGCTCGGACCAGGACATGGCCGACTCGCCGGACTCATGGGGCCCGGGCAACGGCAGCGGCCCGGTGTACTTGTCGCCATCCTCGGCGTCGGCATCGTCATCATCCTCGGCCTCCAAGAAGACCCGTGCCCGACGGGTCGAGGACCGCATCAAGACCGCCAAGGTCCGCGATGACAAGGCCTGTCTCCGATGCCACATGCGCAAGGTTCCTGTAAGTTTCCTTTTTTTAACTGTTACATTGTCCACTCACACCAGGGTTCCCTCTCCTCCTCTCCCTCCACACCCCCTCCCCTCCCTCTGTCATTTTTATCTGTCAGTTTTGGATCCGCTTTCTGCTTGGTTTCCTTTTCTGGCCATCCTCCCCTCGTCCGTTGCACGGGGGTGGCTCGTCTCTTCACCTGCTCCGGGTATAAGTCATTTAACAGCAGGGACCATTCATGTCATTGTTGCCGCTGCAAAGACATAAAAGTGGGGCCTTTGCTTGGGGTGGGTGTACGAGAAGCAAAAGAAGAGCACCAGACGGCGCCCCCTCCTTTTCCCTGCCCTCTTCTTTGCCTCTCTCATGTCCAGAAGACTTGATCTTTTGGTTTCAAGGTGATTGAGCATGGTGGGAAAAAAAGCCCAAAAAAAATTCCGCCTCCTTGCATGTTGCTTGCTGTACAAAAATCAAGTAGAAAGAATGCCAGAAAACTAAAGCGAGTCCCCCCCCTTCTTATAGTGCGAAGTCGGAAAATGCACCCAGTGTGCCAAATTCGCCCCTGCCATGGCCCAGGAGGCGTGTATCCACGAAGGCCGTCTGCGGTCTATTGGTCTTGTGTCCCCCTACTTTGCAGGTGAGTTTCTTGCTGTGTTCTATGTTGTGCATTCTGTGTGCGTTGTCCGTGCTGCACTGCCCGTTGCTGCTGGTTTGAGTATGCAATGCTTTGCATGTTGTCAGTCCTTTTCTGCCCCTCTTTCCCTTTTCTTTTCTCTCTGCAAGCCCGTCCTGTGCGTGTTTATACCAGGCTGCTCTCTGTTTGTGACCATGTCTCAGGCTCAAGCCATTTGCCAACTCTCCCCCCCCCCCCCCCCCCCTCAGAACCCCCTACTCTGCCTTCTCTCCTTGCCCTGTGTCTTCTGTTTTCTAGCT